>JAJOOS010006283.1:0-15145 GCA_029582725.1 Solanum chiquidenum
TAAAAAAATAAGATAAACAAATTAAAATGGAGAAAAAATAGATAAATATATATGTAAGTGTGGAACCACACATGTCAAGCAGGCAGACCACCACATGTGCGCTTATTCACACTTATATATAAGTAGTAGATATAGTATTTTTTATGCAATTTTTAAATATATAAAAATTTTAAAAAATATATGTAAGTGTGAAACCACACATGTCAAGCAGGCAGACCGCCACATGTGCGGTTATTCACACTTATATTTAAGTACACGAATATATTAATTTAGTTGTCAATTATCACGATTTATAGTATTTTTTATGCAATTTTTAAATATATAAAAATTAAAAAAATAAGACAAACAAATTAAAACGGAGAAAAAATCTATATATATATATATATAAAGCTGAATATATAATAGCTGATGTGGCATGCCTTTAAGGGCTGGAATTATATTTATCTTTTTTTTTATTTTTTGAGCTTTATTTTTCACTTTAAAAAACACAATATTTATTTGAAGTTTTAACATAATATTAAAGTTTAATATTTAATTTTTTCCTCATTAAAACATAAACATAAAAACTTCAGTTATCAATTCTTTACCATAAAAGACATTTTCCTTAATTATAAAATTTAAGAGGATTTATTCCTTATCACTAAATTGCCGAATCTGAAAAGTTTTTTCAAATTTAATTTGAAAGTTTATTCCTTATCACTTAATTAAGGAATTTAAAAAGTTTTTTCAAATTTAATTTGAAAGGTACTAATATATAAGGTAGAGTAGCTAATCACAATAAATTTCAAGCAATATGGTAAAAGGTATCCACCAATTTTTATTTATGTGTTTATTCTTGTCGCGAGTAATAGAAAAATTCATGGTTTGATGGTTTTTCTCAATATATTATTTTTGTGGTCAGACATCTTTTTTGTTTTACTTATTTTCCTTCTCTTCTTTACTTTTTAAATTTTGCAGGAACATCAAACAAGTTTCATTGAACATACATGCATGTATCAGTGAGAGGAAAATTCAACAACGCACCAAAACAACAACAACAATCATAAAGAAGAGAAAGATGACAAGCAACATAAAAAGAACATCAAAATTGACACAACACACTAAAAGCTAATTTAAAGATGAGGAGAAGAGATCTTAGAATGAACAAAAACATCGCGACTTTTTTACTTTGTCTCTTCTTCTGATGATGGACTGTTATTTCTTCATGAAAAGAGAAAGAGATGATTTCTCATGATACTTCTGAAGATACAGAAAAATCATGTAATAATCAAATATCTTCAAAATATAAAAAGTTTTTGAAAGGATTTTGCACTATAATTTTATATATTGAGAGAAAAAATCATTTTGATTGAGAAACTTAGAAAGAATAACAAGTGGTCCAAGAGCAAGAAAAATTATTTAGAGAGAGATTCAATTTATTTATGGAATTCATATTAAATTAGGAGGAGAATAAGGAGAAATCTATCAAAATTTTAATTCCATTTTTTTTGTTTTTTTTTTCCTTAAAACGTTTTTCTAATTTATTTTTCCTTTTCTATCTTTAATTAAAGTTTGTTTTATTATCTTTTATATATTTTTAACTGAAGTTTGTCTATATTTTTGTAGTTTTTTGTTTTGTTTTTAAATTTAATATTTTTTTCTAATTTTAAACGACTGAAAATTTCACTTTCAAATTTTATTGAATATTTAATTTCATTCATCATTAATCATTCTTTTTTTTTACTTCCTTGCCTTAGTTTGATCTCTTTATTCTCATTTATATCATTTCTTTAAATTGCTTCTTTCCTTTTCTTTTTTTCTTACTTTTTATTTATTTATTTGTTACAAGAAAATAGTTATTATAAATTGGTAAGAATTGCATGTATATTTTACGAAATTTAGTTTATTTTGCATATATATTTTTATGACATTTTCTCTTATATTTTCTTAAAATAATTGCTAAAAATTGTGTCTAGAAGTTTATTTATTTATTTTTCTAATTCTTATATTGTGCATTTTTCCTATTTTTTAAAATAATGAAAATTTTACCTTGAAATTTTGCAGAATATTAAATATGACCATATTTAAATCCTTTCATCATAGATGCTATTAATTTTTAAAATTTTCTTTCTTTAAACTCATCATTAATGTAATTTATATCATTTCCTTAAATTAATTTTTTCCTTTCTTTGTTCTTTTTATTTATTTATTTTAAAAATTAATTGTTATAACTTTATAAAAAAATGCATTTTTTATACAGAAATAGATTTTAATTTGTCATTTATTTCTAATTTCCATTTTATTTTATTTTTGTTTTCTCTTAAAACGATTTTTTTCTTATCTATCTTTAATTATAGTTTTTTTTCTTTTATATAACTTCAATTGAAGTTTGTTTTATTTTCTTTAATATAACTTTGATTGAAGTTTGTTTATTTTCTTTAATATATATTTGATTAAGGCCTAAAATTTATTTACTTTCTTTATTGTTTTTTTTTTCGTTTTTAAAATTTTTAAATTTTAAAAAACTGAAAATTTTACTTTCAAATTTTAGTGAATATCAAAGTGACTACATTTAATTCCATTCATCATCAATCATATTATTTTTTCTTACTTCATCTTGATTATTACTTTCATTTATATCATTTTCTTAATGCTCTTTTTTTTATAATTTTTTTTACCTTTTTAAATTTATTTTTTACAAGAAATTAGTTATTATAACATGGTAAGAATCACATATATATTTTTTATGAAATTTAATTTTTTAAATTTATATCACTTCTTCGGCTAAAGATTCATATATATGCGTAATAATAAAATTAAAATTAAAAAAAAGATGACAATCTTCTTATTTCAGATATTTATTTATTTTAATCAAATTTTTTTGACATTTTCTCTTATATTTTCCTTACTAATTGTTAAAAATTATGTGGAAGTTTATTTATTATTTTTCTATTTTTTTTTATACTTTTCCAAATTTTGAAAAGACTAAAAATTCTACCTCAAAACCTTATTGAATTATCAAATACGCCCATATTTAAATCATTTCATCATTGATGCTATTAATTTTTTAAATTTCTTTCCTTAAATTCATCAATAATGTTATGTGTATCATTTCCTTAAATCATTCCTTTTCCTTTCTTTTTTCTTTTTACTTTTTTATTTCTTTATTTATTTCAAAAATTAATTGTCATAAACTGCATAAAAATGTATTTTTTTAATATATAAATAGAATTTGATTTGTCGTTTTATTTTGAATTCTTAGATTATTTTTTCTACTAAAGATCGATATCTATATGTTATAAGTATATCAATGTTGTTCTTAAATGTCTATTGAAATATAAAAATAAAAATAAAAGTATAATAATGCTATGAATCACCCAGTATCGACTAAGAACAACATTGATACTGGGTCATTCATAGATTATTTCTTATTATTTGATCTGAGCAAATTAATATCAATATTACTTTTAGTCGATACTAGGTCATTCATAGTATTATTATACTTTTAGTTTTATTTTTATTTTTCAATAAAAGTTGATGACCTACAAAATTTAAGCTTTATTCATATTGTATTATAGATTTAAAAGTAATCACTTTTAGATTGTTAAATTATTTCTGATTCATTAATTTTCTATTTTGTTAACATAATATATTAATATATTAATTTTGTTCTTATTATTGATTAACTATTATAACTTATGAATCTAAGGGTTTCGGCAAAAAAAAAAGCATATGAACTTGAAGTATTGCAACTTATATTTCATGAATAGGTAATTTAGAAAAAGTTTATTGTAAATTATTGTCATACCGCGTGAAGCGCGGACAAGTTTCCTAGTTATATAAAAATATTTAAAAAAATATAAAAGGGGATGCATTTTATTTTTTTAAGTTCTTACTCATTATTTATGAAAATTATTATAAATATAAAATTTGGACCACTTAGACCATCAGTATGCTCTTTCTTTGAAAGCAATCCTAAAACCTAGCTACATGCTACAAAGAATTTGGACCACTTTGACCAGATGCATGCCATTTATTTATCAATTTTAATTTTAATTACAATCAAATAATACCCTAATAATGAGGTTGTTTGTTTCAATATTTTTTTTACTATTATAAAGAAATATTATTATAAAGAACAAATAATATAACCTAATATAAAAGATTGATTCAATATAAATATGATTGATATGTGAAATATTGTTATAAAAGAAGGTTGTTATAGAGAGATTTGACCGTAATAATAATAATAATAATAATAATAATAATAAATGCCTATATATATACTTATTTATTCTTAGTACCTTTCTCTTTACTTTCCCACTATTTAAATATGAAAAATATAAACTCTTACCTTAATACATTAGACATGTATTTAAAACATAGGATACTTGAATTATTAAAAAAAAAAAAAATTGGGGTATCACCAGTCTGAAAACGACAAATATCAAAGAGTCATAAAAAAAATTAAAAAAAACTGATCATTAATAGCAATTATTAATTTGTAAATTAATTATTACTTTCTGAATACTAATTAATAATGAGATAAGAGTAACTGTTATAATGAAGAAGATAATGATAAGCAAATTTTAGGTTTATTACTACTATTCTTCAATTTTTCATAATTGCACACAAGTTGTCTATTAACGAAATTTAGTAATGCTAGTGCGAAAATAGCCCCCAAATCCACGTAGCATACTTTAAAAAGAGATTATTTTTTTTACCTACTACTCTTAAATTCAAAATTGAAATTGAAACTTTTTACTGGACCATGATAGACAGTTAATTTTAATTATTTTTTGACACTTTTATATGATTGACTTTATAGACATGTTTATTCATTTTAATGGCATCATCACATCAATCATGAGTATTCAATTATTCATAAATAAATAATGTTTCTTGGATATTATATACATTTAGTTAGTACTTATTCACAATTATTATATAATATAATAATAATAATAATAATAATAATCCTTTAGTCTTTCCCATCGTGGTGACTGCGTAGGCATCAGGCGAGAACGAACATTATAACCTACACCCGCTAGCTTTTATAAAGTCGATATTTCTATCCAGGGGCGGCTTTATGCTTTGTAAAATAAGGCTTATGCCTTAGGCCCCCAAATTTTGGGGGACTCAAATTTTTTTATTAAGAATAAATTATGTGTTAAAAAATTTATAGAAAAAATTGATTATTTATGATTAAAAGTATAATATTTTAAAAATATATTATTTTACCCACTTTAACATCTTTTGTACTTTGTTAAAAATAAGAATTAATAATAAAAACTAAAAAGTGTTGAACAAAGTGAATTACAAATTCTTTTTTATTTGTTTTAAATTTTAGCTTCAAGCATTACAAAAAGCATATTAAAATGGGGTATACCAAGTCATCAACTTCATGAGATTATATGGTTCAAACTCTTATCTTTATTCAATATTTGTCAACTTATTACTTATAGAAATAAAATTTGAATAAATGTGTATACGAAGTTTGTTTATATTTTAGGCCTCGAATTGAAATTTCACTTTAAGTCCCCAACTACATTGAATCACCCATGTTTCTATCGAGTATCGGCAGGACAATTGGCACAGGCATAATAATAATAATAATAATAATATTTTACGATTACTTAATAATATCACATACTCAAGAATCTCGTAACATTCACAAAAATTAAAAAGGCTTTTCAAGACTCTATCAATGAAGGTTTAGTGGAATAATATGGTAGTATTTCTTCATTTTAATTAGACATCTCAAATTTTAATTTGGTCGCGAATGTAGCTTTAAGGTTAAAACCTCACATAATAGATTATTTACTGTACAAATTCAGATTAATCGATCTAATAACTAATTTAGAAATATATCATGCAATCAAATCTATTTATAACAGTGGTTATCTACTAAATAAAAATTTCATTTAACGACTTTAAATTTCTTTGAATCAATTATGTTATTAATAAATCAAATCTAACTTTCAATAAATCACACCAATCAAATCGAATGCCATATATTGGCATCCTAGTTGTCAAAGAATCTTGCAACTTTTTTTTCCCATTTTCTATTATCCAAAATGACCCATCCATTTTCCATTTCTTCATCACAAAAACATCCACTAAAGCTAATTTGTTAAGGTCTATTGTCATTTCAACATATATTTTTTTCTTCATACAATCATTAAAAAAAAAATCATCCAAATTAAAGATGGATTCTTTTTCAATAGAAACAAGTTCCTATGATGAAGAAATCAAAATCAAAGATGAAGAAGAAGAGATTATAACTTTCAATAATAATATTGAAGATCAAGAAAATACACAAAAGGGAAAAAAACAATACATTGGAGTTCGAAAACGTCCATGGGGAAAATACGCAGCTGAAATTAGAGATTCAACGAGAAATGGAATTAGGGTTTGGCTTGGAACGTTTGATACTGCGGAAGAAGCTGCTTTAGCGTATGACCAAGCTGCACTCTCAATGCGGGGTCCTTCAACATGTCTTAATTTTCAAGTGGAGATAGTTCAAGAATCGTTACGAGGATTCAATTATAATAGTCAAGAGGGTTCAACATCGTCTCCAGCTGAAGTTATAAAGGAAAAACACAAGAAGAGAAATAGTAAAGGTAAAAAAACAATTAAATCTAATAATAATGTATTGGTTCTTGAAGATTTAGGTCCTGATTTATTAGATGAACTTTTATCTAATAAGTGTTCTACTTTTGAATAAATTTAATTTTTTTTAAATTTATTATATACTTAAAAGTTTTATTGTTTCCTATTTTTTAATTTTTACCCTAATATTTTTGGTATGAATTCCTAATTATTCATCCGTTTATCGAAACCCTAAAATCAGTTTACTTGACTTAAGAGTTTAATGGTATAATAGATGCAAGTTCAATTTTCACCGTCCTAAATTCTTTTTTCCCTTTTCTTTGATGATCCCTCATTTTGTAATAGAAGAAGAAATTATTATTTTTGAGTTACTTGATAATTACTGTACATGTTCCAATCTTCTTTATTCAATTGTTGTAACCAAATTTGAAGTTTTTGTGTCCGATCAAATATTTTCATATAAAATTAATCGGATCAGAGTAAATATTTTTTTGTTTTAATTTCCTCTTTTTTCCTTATTGGTTATTGTTGTCGGTCTTGTTCGTTCTGTTGAACTTGTGAGGGTCATTATCCTCTTTCTTGTTGTTTTTCATATTTTTCAAATTGTCTATTTTCAATGTAGGAGTGAATCTACTGTATTGGTTAACCGTTACATGTTCATTTGAACTCAGTAACTTCCATTTTTATGCTTAATATGTAATTTGAGGTCCATTTTCCACATAATGTTAAAGTTAGAAGTAAAAAAGCTTCAAAAAGGAAAGAGACATGTTTTGTTGAAACAAACTTTAAAAGAAAAAGTAAAGAACAAACAAATAACTTTTAGAATCCAATTTGTGATCTTAAATATATCATAATATATATTTCTGTGGCTATTATCAAACTATTTAATTTATGATCTTAAACATCTCATAAAATGTATATCACTATAAAAACTTAACGTTTTGTATAAAGCAAAAAACGAAAGAGAATCATACTTTTGAAATAAATTAAAAAGAAAATTGATTTGTTCGATTGATCGAAAAAATCAAAAAATAATCTTTCTCAAAAAATAACTTTAAAAATGTGAAAAACAACTTTTCTAACGAAAATAGGGAAAATAAATCTCACCAGCGACGTTTCATATTTGATTTTGTTCTCCCCTCCCTTTAGTACACCTCATTTTCACCTTCACCCTCGTAGCCCCGTCCTCCTCTCCACCCTCATAACCTCTCATAATATTTCTCTAAATTATATATAAATATTTTTAAAATAATACATTTTTTTTTATTTACATAACATACAAAAAATCAAAAAAAAAATTGGAAAATATTTTTCTGCCTATGAAAACCAGCTACCCTAATTTTAACCAGCTATAAAAAGGCTATAAAAATAATATTAGTTGTCGTATTTAATGGACTATTTAAATTAGGAAAAAAAAGTACTTGTGGGGTATCTATCAGCCGACGGAAAAAGACAAAATCTCAAGTGTGAGGCTAATATTTAATTATGAAAAGGAACAAATTAATTAAATATTATAAAATTAAAGTCGGAAAAAATAATTATTTTTTTGTATTATTCTTTTTATTGAGTTAGAATTTTGAATTTATAAATTTAAAATTATTTTAAAAAATTGAAATTTTTATTAAGTGAACTTTTAATACTTATAATACGAAATTTATGTCAAAGTTACTGAATTTAGCGGAACTCGAATTTTTATTTGCAATCTTGAATTCATGGTTCATAAGATTCCTATTATTTTATTTTGTAAATTGTGACCTCATTGACCGCATCATCTTGGACCTTATGATGATGTCATCATGCTTTGGTAATAGTTTCAATGAACATTGTTTTTTTTCTAAAAAAATAAAATAAATTAGAATAATTATTAGTTATATATGAATTGATTTTTTTTAATAAATAAATACTTTTTAAATTGAGGTCCAAGTATATATGAAAAATGTTTTTGACTTGTTTTCTCACAAAGTTTTTATCTTCTTTTTTAAATGTTAAATACATGTTTAATTACAATTACAATTTCAATTTTCAAATATTATTTTTAAATTTGTTTAAGATATTACATTTTTTTAATGTCCAAACGTCTACTAACACAACTTAATTCTTTATGCCAAAAAACAATATAAATTGATTAGAAAAGTTAAAAGATACCAACTATTTGTACGTTTTTAAATTTAATAGCTTTAATAAATATCATAAGAATTACCTGTAATATGTTATTTTTATATATTAATAAAAGAAATTGTCCATTTCTATTGTTTTAGTTGGACGTATTCAAGGCTTATTGTATGGATCTGAATTATTTTATTGAGAAGCTAATGAAGTAGCTGATAGAACAAATGGACCGGCTGACGAAATAAAGATAAAAGATGAAGACTTTTGGGGAACACTACGCTATCACCTACTTTAATTTCTTTATTTATTCTAAAACGACTTACATGAACCATTTTTTGTTCCTAGAAACGTGAAATATTCATACAAAAAACTCTTTGAATACTTTTAGAAAAGAAAAAGGAAAACAACTTTAATTGGATAAGGATGTGGTTATTAAGAGGTTAGGTTTTTTTTTTCCTCAAGAAGACATATTTTATAATATAAATTAATTAGCTATTATAAGATGTGACATTTCTCCGGATCAGTATTTGATTTGAAGCATCATTAATATAATAGTCATATACAAATAAAGGTGAAAAAGAAAGACTTAGTAGTAGGATAATAAAATCAATTAATGTTATGGCACAATGACATATGACCTCTGATCAATGTTATCTCGAGCTTGAATTTTGAGAAATTTTTTTAATGAAATTATATGCCTTAAATTTTACGATTTTCTAGAATTAGCTAGGGCTCAAGTAATGTTAAAATTGAAATAGATTTCTATCAATTCCAATTAATTATAATATATTTCAATAGTTTTTATTTTTCTATTAAAAGAAACAAAAAAAATGGGGACATTTCTAGGGCTCAACTATGTATTATATTATTATTAGACTTATAACAAACAAGAAAATAAAACGCAAAAATTTATTTATTTTTTAAAAAAAACAGCCTGCAAGGCGCTGACAGCCTTGCGCCTTGTAAGGCTCATGGGCGGCTGAGCCTTACAAGGCTAAAAGGTTGCTGCGCCTTGTAAGGCTCATAGGATTTTGTGCCTCGTTTTAAAAAATCTGATTTAAACGCCGTTACAAATTGTTGCCCTTTTGATTTCATAATTAATTGAGTTGTCCTTTTGGAATTTACGAAAAAAATTGTTGCCCTTTTGGTTCCGAATTCGGAGAGTTGAGTGGTAGACTGCCAGACGATTTATGTTAATAATAATTATAAAAAAAACATTATAATAAAACTAATAATTTATTAAGCAACCTCTTAATTATCCTAATCCAGCTCAAATCAAACAGTTATAGCAAGTAGATCATGATCAATTGCTAATTAATCCTTGTCCTAATCTTACTTATAGACAAACCAACAATATATATAACTTCTAAATCTAGTACAGATGCCACAGCTTTAATCCAACTTGTCAAATAATTTATCCCCACTTGTTCACTTATTAAATTAACAATCCAATAATGGGGAATAACAGATATGATAATAAATATATATATTATTTCTCACTCTACGTTCAGTACTCGTATTGCTTCTGACTAATCCGAATTTAATATTTACACATTGCAAGCTCATTTTAGGAGACGATGCTTTCAACGTGATTTTTTTTTCATACCTAAAACTCAAATTCAAGACCTCTGAATCAACTCAAAATACAAATTCGCGGATGATCCCTATAACTTTCGAAAATATTCAAATATCTATGAGCTAAGTTGTTCGAACTCTTTAAAAATGTTGCCATATCTATGTAGGATTTTTCAAAAATACATTACTTTTGAAGGACTCGACAAGCCGATTACATTTTTGAAGAGTTCGAACAACCTAGTCTATTAGTATATGATGTTGAACTTAGGTATTATTGTATACCCCTCTGTCCCTAATTACTCCACTTTTGAATTGACACACCTATTAAGAAAATATTTATTGACATAGTGAGTTTATCATTTTACCCCTATTAATTATGAAGTGCATGAATTAAAAACTTAAGATAATTAATTGAGGGTATAATAGATAAAAAGAAATTGTTCTTTCTTGATTTGTCAAAATGAACAACTAAAAAATGAAAAATGGACAAGTAATTAGAGACAGAGGAAGTATTAATTTAAACTCCTTTGAAATGATGGTGTGAAAAGTTCTTTCTATCGTCAGTCGGTGTATATAATTTAAATATAATCACTAAAAATATATTAATTAAGTTGGTCCACTTATTTTTAGATCAATAAGGAGAGAGATGAAAGAAGAAAACAAATATCTCCAACACAAAATGGATTTGAAGATAATTCAAGATGAGAAAATAACTTCAAATATTTCAATTATTTCTCATGAAGTTAAAGTTGAAGCTCAATCAAATGAAGAATTAGAAGTTAATTATAACTTCCATAATATTCCAAAAAAGCCCCACAAGTTTATAGGTGTTCGAAAACGTCCTTGGGGAAAATATGCAGCTGAAATTAGGGATTCAACAAGGAACGGAATTAGGGTTTGGCTTGGAACATTTGATACTGCTGAAGAAGCTGCTTTGGCTTATGACCAAGCCGCGTTTTGCACAAGAGGTCCTTCAATTTACTTGAATTTTCCAGTGGAAAAAGTGCGCGATTCGCTAACAAAAATGGAATGTAGCTACTTATTACAAGATGGATTAATGTCACCAGCTGAAGCCCTAAAAGAGAAACACAAGAAGAGATCAAGAAAAATGAAAAATGTTAAAGAAGAAGAAAATGTGTTGATATTTGAAGATTTAGGTGCTGATTTATTAGATGAATTATTATCTAAGTACTCTTCAAGTTCAAATTAATGTACAAATTTCTATATGTGTAAGTACATCTAGTAAATGTCAAAACATAAATAAAAATTGAATGTATGTTCATGCTTTTGATCTATTTTTCTTTTTATTGTTTTTTTCTATTGAAACGATATAGAGAAGATTAGAATAGTATGTATGCAAGTATGACATGTACAAATCGATTGAGAAATGAAGTTTATAGATCTAATGAGATGTGGAAATTTTCTTATCTCAAACTTATTTGGAATTAACCCTAGAGTGCAACCTTGTTCTCTTTCTTTTCTTGTTTTTTCGCTCCGATAGATGAATTCAAAATTTAAATCTGATAAACATGATATTTGGATTTTTACCTATGAGTTTATTACAATTTTGAAATTATGATGACACAACTACCTTGTGTTTTTATGTATGAATTCATATTTCATGTCAAAAATGTTGAGTTCAGTTGAATCTTGTTGGTTTTGTGCCTACATCAACTATTGTTCACTCCTTCTAGCTAATTATTGAAGAAGTTCGGTTTTGTTCTACTTTTCAGATTTTATTGATCGGAGTAAGATTTATGTATATTTTATATCTTTAAATCTTATTTGTAAAATTATATTGAATATATTATTGATACCATTGTTGTAGATTTTAGTGACGTAACCACAATCACATATTTTCAGCTAGAAGATTGCAATCTTCAAAAATTAGAAAGGCAGTATCATTTCTTTTGACTTTAGGTTCCCAATTACTAAAGTACTTCAATCAAACTAATTATATATTATTAATATTCATTAATTTATGAATTAGCAAAGTAGATTTTGATTAATTTGGATGTTTCTTTTGCTTATTACTTGTTCATAATATGGTCCTTGAAATAGTAAAAGTTGACAATTAGGGTTATTATAAAGATTCAAGAACAAGAATGACATCACTTGCTAGTCAATTAATTAATATTTATTCATATCTTCTCTTTTTCCCACTTCAACTACCTCATTCTTATGGCCTTTTCACCTGTGATGTCCCATTAATGTCTAACTAAAAATAAATAAAGATTGGAGAAATAGACGTTTTGAGTTGTTAATTACTTCCTATGCATAAATGAATTCAGAATTTTGATTTGATCATAATTGGATTTTGAAAGATCAACAGATAGACGATGATAACAACTTTAGAGAGTCTGAGTAACATAACACGACTTATGATCATGCAATGAATTAATCAGTCTTCTCTTTGAAGTTCACATATTTATTGTAGTGGGTAAGTTAGGAATGAGTTGAGCCAAACAACCCTCAAGGCCCAAATATTATCTTTGTTTCCAAAACTCACCGGCTATATTAATTTTGATTCGCATCATAAAGTTCTCGTTACTGAAAATTTCTCCATTTCTAAAGTTCGAAAGAGGTTATGCAATATAACCTTTGGATGGGTACTCAAAAAGGCTATAAAACAAATATACAAAAATTAAACAATTAAAATTTAACAAGGATTGAGCAGGGTAATTATGACCCGCATTTTAATCCTTTCATTTGAAATAATTTTTGAAATGGTCAACAACTTAGCTATTTATGTAACTCAATTTATGTTAACCCATTCATATTTAATTCAACTCGCTTAATTGAGTAAGAAAGATTTTATATCAATTAAAACAGTATCAATCTATTATTACAATTTGTCTTGTTAATTAGCAGATGTATATATGTGGTAGCTAACGTTACATGACACCCCTTATTATTAAAAAAAAAGTGGCTCCATCACTACTTGAAGAAAAAAATATGGAATTAACAAATTATATTGTTGTTAGGTTGATTTAATAATTAATTAAATTATAAAGAACAAACAAAACATACAAATGAAACATGATTTTGAGCCCAAATTAAAAAATCAATTTTGAGTACGTTCTTGACCCAACAAAACCTAGATCACTTTAATTTATACTTTTTCAGTCTCAGATAATTTGTTGTGTTTCTTTTTTACACGTCTCTTAATAAAATATTAATTAGGAGTAAGATATAATCTCTCTTCGCTAATGTTTTACTATATTGAAGTATTTGTTGTCTTGCAAAACAATTACGTACTATATTAAGGATAAAATAGAAAAAATAATTTAAATTTTGTCTTAAACTTCTTTAAAAATTATGATAGATAATTCGAAACGAAGATTATATATGGACCAATTTTAAGGATTATTTAAAGTTCCTCGAGACGACAGTAAAAGACAAACCAGGGTGAAATTCAATGTGTTATGTCGCATGCTGGAATTTAAAAATAAAAATAATAAAAAATTGATGATCAGATTTCATCAATTATTTATATATTTACAGTTACCAAATGTGAAAATGACAAATATATAATTTCCAAAAGAAAGGAGGTGTGTAAAAAGTTTATTAGATAAAGTTATCCAATATTTATATATATTGGTGAAAGGTAATGAATAGGTATACCATAAAATTAAAGGAAGGACATACAAGTTGGCTCGAAAGTAATAATCATAAAATATATATATATAGTTCCAAAACTCATCGGCTATATTAATTTTGATTCGCATCATAAAGTTCTCTTTACTGAAAATTTCTCCATTTCTAAAGTTCGAAAGGGGTTATGCAATATAACCTTTGGATGGGTACTCAAAAAGGCTATAAAACAATTATACAAAAAATAAATAATTAAAATTTAGGATAAACTACCTTATTAGACATACATCACTATTGTATATACTAATATTATCTTTACTTTCAAACAATTACATATATTACCACTTTTAGTATTTTATACCATATATTAATATATTATTTGAAGATACAATTAGATACTCACATCCCTTAAAATTAGGATTTATTAATTATCTATTTAATTAACTCTTTCACTTCAAATCAACCACTATCTCTTAATTCTCCCCTCCCATATTTATCACTCAATTATGTCTCCTTTCTGATTCAAGAATTTCATCGTACAATTTCATTCCAATAATAACTAATCTACTCTCTTCTTCTCAAGACATCATCACCATGGCTGACAAATTCTCATGAACTCAAATATTATTATGTATTGTTCATTTATAACGAGAACAAATCAAAGTAACTGCTATAGAGAAAACTTTCAATTCAGAGTGGATCTTGATTGTTTGTCTCCAAAAGAAATGGATCTTAGTTTTGATTATGTTATGCTACAACGCAAAAGGATCAAAGGGAGTATTGTAGAGAGTTTTTACTTTGCTGGTGTTCTTCTAAGGCTTTCTTTGGTTACCGTGACATGGATGTAGTAGTACCAATATTACTTTGATATAGCCCTTGAAACATGTGTATCCAATAAGTAGTAATCTTAATTAAGATATGAGTTGTATTTTTAGTAATGTGGTATCTGAACATGTATATGTATCCACCATTAAATTTCGAATACATGATTTTTAACAACACGATGATATTAATGATACGATAGATACTCTACAGTCTTAATTTGTTTCTAAATTCATGTGTTTCAACTACATTTCATATTTAGATACACATAATTAAATGTATATGCTTATTATTTATTCGAGATACATGTTTTTGGATATAACGTATGAAATTTAGATACACATAATTAGATGTATATGCTTCTTCTTTTTGTATATTCCATATTTAGATACACATAATTAGATGTATATGCTTACTATGTATTCGAGATACATGTTTTTGGATATAACATATG
>JAJOOS010006284.1:0-18500 GCA_029582725.1 Solanum chiquidenum
TTTCCTGAAAATAATTTTTCAAGCAAATTTTTTGAGTGGAAAAAATTTTTCTTCATACTGACACCCCCCCCCCCCCCCACAAAGTAAAACTTATACTCCATGCACTTATCAACCTTACTAATTAAAAACACATGTCTCAAAATACTTGTTATTTTAGAAGTTTCGGAAAAATTAACTATATTTTTTTCGTTTTATCTTCTGTAGTGATTGTTCGCGAAGACTATAATTAAACATCTTAATTATAACATATAAATTGAATAATATTTAACTAAGAGAAATTATATATTAAAACATAAATAAGGATAAAATAATTAATGAAACATCCCTTCAAATTAATATTTTTAAGGGGCGTGTAAATAAAAAAATCCGACTAGTATTTTGAGTCGGAGTACCTCCCCCATCCCCCAACGTAATAATTTCTTTTAAGAAAATATATGATCTCAAATATTATCAATCATTAGATATTACATTATTGTAGATATAGGGGTAGATGTAGATGTATTGATAAAATTGATCAACCTGTCGATACTCTATTGAAATCAACATGAGTAGTTGTGACGGTGCTCTATTGGTAGATTGATTTAAACAAGATTAAGAAATTAAATATAAAAGAAAAACTTTCAAGAGAAGTGATATTTCTAAAATGAGCAAGAGAAAAAGGGACAGGTTATAAATTTTTATTTTTTTATGTGATCGTGGTGTATGGGTTAAGCTTTAGCGCACCTTGACTAATTTCATGGGATACTTGCCACTTGCTATCAACGGATACTAGGTAACTCTGTCTACCAAAATTAGAACAAATGGAAAGAATCACTTTGTGTTTTTTTGTCTCAGTTCAAAAAATTATTTGAGAGAATCACATATTTTTATGTTTTTATTTTTATTTTTTACAATTTTAAAGAGAAGAAAATGACTTTACAAATATCTCTTTAGTGTTATTTTTCGATTCCTTATGAAGAAAAATAAAAATTTTGAATTCAAAACAAATATAAAATTAAAGAGAAATTTATAAAGGGTTATAAAGAGAAAATGGTCAAATAGGCCCTCACGTATAACTGGATTTTCAACTACACACTTAAACTTTACGGGAGTCCTATCACCTCCTTGAACTATTTAAAAATGAAATAATTATACCCTTAAAAAGTCATAACCAGATCTATGGTGGTATGTGAGTTTCACGCATTTGACACGTCATCAAATTATTATTTTTTCAATTTTATATTTCTTTACCCTTTTCTTCTATATTCTTACCCATCCCTTCAAACACCCAAAATATTTTCACCATTTTCACCATCACTAGAACACCATAAGTCTATGGAATTGGGTCTTTAAGGAAGAAATGTGAGATATTCGGGTTTTGCTCATTTGAAACCTAAAAATCAAATTAAAAAAAAAAGTGAAGGGGGGAAGAGAAGACAAATATGACGGAATATTGTCATTAATAATGGTGGTCACCGAAGATAAGCAATCCTCTCAAGGAAGATGAGGAGGAGGAGCCTACGATGTCTTCCACATCATCATCTATAGCGACGACAATTTCAAAGAGGAAGAGACTGATTCTACGACAGTTGATGGATTAACAAGATTAATAGCGAGAATTTTTGAGATATAGTTGATTGATTGAGATTTGATATTGATAATTAAAGGATCTATTAGTAATTATTTTTTTTCAGTTGGTCCAATCGGATTTAAAGTAAACCCATATTGATTTTTCTCAAATCAGATCCAAAGTATCTTGGGGTGATATAAATATATGTAAATTTATCTCAATTGATTTAGGTTGATTGGTTTTGCAAGAGTTTTATATGAGTTCGAAAATTTGTTTGGAATCAACTATAGTGAATCCGGTGAAGATGGTGATGGCAGCAAGACTTAGAGGTGGTGAAAGATCGAGAGATTTGTTTATATTGATGGAGAAGAAAGAAAATAAATAAGAAAAATAAATAATTAAAAATGCATATATTTATTGAAAAGTGATATTAAAAATAAAGTTTTAATAATAGATTTTGATGTTCACTCTCCCAAAGAGAGTGAAATACAGTCACTATGCCTGCTAACCGTTCAGGGAGGTAATTATTTCAATTTTAAATAGTGCAGGAGGGCGATAGGACTCCCGTGAAGTTTAAGTGTGTAGTTGAAAATCCGAATATACGTTGAGGGGACATTTGACCATTTTCTCGGGTTATAAAATCAATTGACCTACCTTCGACTAGATGCTATTGTTTTCTTGTTAATTGTTATTCTTTTCAAAGGAAAGTTTATTTTTTTCTCTTACTTCATTTTCCTTGTTATTTTTCAAAGGAAAGTTTATTTTTCTCTTACTTTTTTTTTGAAATCTTATAGACGAGGTTATCTTAAGATTGCAACCTTACCTTTTTTCATTTTGTACAATATTCCTTATGGACCTATCCTAATCAAAAGTGAATAAAGAAAGAGCAAATTAAAAGAAGAGTCTATTAGTCATCGACGTTATAATTGTTATACAAAAGTTATGTGTAGTATACAGACAAATGTCTGATTAAGCCAAGCACCCTAATAGGAGTTGGGACTTAATTAGGTATATGATATATATAGTTAAACATGAGTTTTCAAGGTCAAAATAAAAACATTATTTTCTTCAAATATACGACAAAATTTTCGGGGGCAATATTAAACTTGTTAAAAAAAAAAGTCACTTTAAAATAATGAAAATACTATATATGTATTTACACTTTTGAGTATTGATACAGTCACATCCTCTAAACAACCGTTCTTTATAATAACAATCAATTTTTCTATTGAACTAATTTTCATATTATATTAGTATAATAATATCCTCTTTATAACAAGAGGCAGATCTACATGTGAGGTGTACGTGCACCTGTTAACTTCAAAAAAAATCATGTATATATATATGTATATTTATCTTGAAAAATTAGAAAAAATAAAAATAATATTAGTGCCCCAATGAAAAGCATCAAAGGGGCAGGTGGTACTGCTAATACAAGCAAGCGCAACCGCCCATGCGAATATGCGATCATAATTCGATCCTAGGTAGCTAAATCATATTTTATTATTTTTATCAACTCATAATATTGATGCACACTATTACAGTGAAGTTCTGAATATATGTAGCTAGTAGCTACCATGCATCTTGTTTTTTCCTCTTAAGAAAATGATTAGGGAATTTATATCCATTTCTAATAACCATAGTGGTCCAGCTAAGCTTGTCGTTAAACAATACAGTGAATAGTATGTTATATATATTCTGCGACGATTTTCAAGCTAGCACCCGTTTCAGCATATCTATCTTCTTTAGAGAAATTAGAGGTCACAGGTTATTGCATAAGTGACATTCTATACTAATTATATCTTATCTATCCTCTCGAACACATCCTACCCCGACTCCATGCACCGCCATATATAGTCTCATCTCCACCACTCCCACACGTTATCCCCCCACCTTCATTGTGTTTGACTAAATTACATATAATCATTTTTAAAATGATATTTTTCGACTTATGTATCGAAGAGAAGAAAACAAATAAGATAAATATGATAATGTTTCACCGTAACACCAAAATGAGATTTTTTTTTTTATCACAACTTGAAATTGGGCCAATAAATATTTTTGTTGCAATTGTCAAAGATGTACTGAAACAATTCGTGGTTATAAAGTTTCTTATAACTTAAACTCCAGATTTATTGCTTAACTAACCGTTTAGTGGATAACAAGTCAATAACAATGATTATTTTAAAATATACTTAGTCTTAAAGTAATTGTTGTTATCAAACTCCACCGAGAGCCAAACAATATGGTTCAACTTTTCAATTTTCTTTATGATTTATGATTACACATAGCTAGCTCTTAATACTACTATTTCAATAAAATATAGGATTAGTCAAAATCAAATTGTATTTGAGATAATTTTACTTCCTTAAAACAAATTGACTTGTATGAAAGTTTAGAATTTTTAATTTCAAAATCACGTTACCATATACGTCTTGTGGTAAAACAATCCAATAAATAGATGATATAGTGTATGTTTTAACATAGCAATTTTCTTTTATATTAAATGAGTTTTGGGGTGGCGGGGTTTCGACACGGACCCTACCATGTAAATTATTTAATTAATATATATTCTTACAACAATTATCATTTAATTATTGTAGAATAATATGATTAGCCGTTTTGTTTTTTTGCAGTATGATTTTCTGCAAATAAATTTTAATTATATATATTTTTCCGCATTTGATATTTGTATCAAATCATATTAATTTATCAGGACTAAATAATTTAGAAAAACTGTGAATATATATTCCTCAATGATGATTAAGTGAGACATATCTATTGGTAAATATTATACATCTATTGTCTCGATATTAAAAATTGAACAGGAGTATTTTTACTCATTAAGAGGCATGCCCAGAATTGGATATTGGAGCATACATATATAACACAAACACGATACGTATTAAAACAATTCATTAATTAAACATCTATAGAAATTTAATTTGTGAACTCAATTATTGTATTACTATTTTCTTCGTTTTAATTTATCTGATGTACTTTCTTTTTTAGTTGGTCACAAAAGATAGTATACATTTTTGTACTTAGTATCAATTTAACTTAAATGTTCATTTTAACCCTAATGAGATAATTTACGTCTGTTTGGTATGTAAAAAAATAATTTTTACAAACTATTTTCTTATTTTCATATGTCTGGTTGGACAAAAATTTTGAAAAATATTTTCTTTAGGAAATCAAATTCCTTAAAAATCATGAAAATGACTTCCTTAATGGAAGTAGGGAAAAAAAGTTCTATAAGTGATTTTCTACGTCTATTATATGCTCCCCATCCACCCAATGCCCCCAACTCCCTACCCCTTGACCATTCCACCCCCTTCACCCCCGAGGCCCCACTCCCCATCCCCCTTCACCCCCGAGGCCCCACTCCCCATCTCCCTTGCACCCTATAATATTTTTTTAGATTACTTATAAATATTTTTGGGATAATATTTTTTTACTTACAAAACACTAAAATCAAATTGTTTCTAAACAAACATTTTTTCATGTAAAATTTTTCCTTCATACCAAATACATTACATTGCCACACAATTATTTCTGACTTATTTTAAAGGAAAAAAGGATAAATATATTCTCGAATTATCGTAAATGGTATGCAGATACCCTCCGTCATACTTTCGGGACATTGGTGTCCCTGCCGTCCAAAAACTAGAGCATATATATATACCCTTTATACTAACGGACATACATGTGTCATAATCTTATCCATCGACCCGACATTTATTAAATATCATATCGACGGATAAGATTGCGTCACGTGTCCCTATTAATCTTTCGTTAGAGTGAAGAGCATATATGCTCTAGTTTTTGGACGGAGGGAACCATTGTCCCAAAAATATGACGGAGGATATCTGCATACCATTTATGATAGTTCGGGAGTATATTTATCCTTTTTCCCTATTTTAAATCATAAATTTCAAAAATCCTTTTTCTTAAAACTCCATGTCAAAATTAAAGAATATCACAATATATATATATATATATATATATATATATAGATTTCTACTGATACAACGATAAAGAAATAGACACTAATCCTAACTTAACTCCAAAAATCAACCCTTCGGAAGGAGAATTGTCCGTGACAATAAATAAATGTTTATATATATATTTAATATTTGATCAACATTCCTTATAGCGTTTACCAGTTGACCAGATATATATATAGATATATTTCGAATAGAAAAAATCTTTTTGGCCTGATCAGAATAATATTTTATCTATGTTATTTTATTTTTTAAAACATTTTTTCTTAGCTAACTTTAATATCTTTTAACTAAAAAATGAAAAAAAGATAAATTTATTTTAAAATAAAAAAATAGTATAATTTTTTAAATTTTCTGGCTATTTAGCATTTTCTTTTTCAATATATATGTTGGTGAAAGAAAAAACATCATTCTACTTGAAAATGAAACCCCACACGGAGTACGAATACATGCAATTCACAAAATACATCCGATCCCTCAATAATTAATTCACCATCACAACATCATCAACAACAACAATAACAAGAAGTAGCAAAGAAAGAAATTGTTCAAAAGAAGCATCAACAACAAAAAGTACTTTGGAATATTAGAAGAAGAAAAAAAAAGTGAGAGGAATTAATGGAAAGGGGTAGTGAAGAAAGAAATCAGTTAAACAATTACAATTTACAAGTATCTTTTTCATCATCTTCAGCAGCAGCAGCAGCAGTAGCACCAAATAATATTCATCATGAATTGGGATTTATACACTTTGCAGATCATAACTTGACCTTCTTACCTCCTTCATCACAATCTTCTCAGTCTCTTCAAGCTGCCGCCGCCAGCGTAAGCGTTACGCCATCCGCCGCCATGAATACAAACGCTGCTGCGGCTGGCGCGTCCAATAACGTTGCTGCTGCTGCTGGTGGTCTAGGGTTTAGCCACAATGAATTACTTGTCAATAGACCTTCTTGGAACAACAACGAACAGGTAAATTCGGATGATTTACAACTTTATCGTAGATTTGTGCTAACAACACAAAAAATATATTGGGATCTCTTTTAGGGTTTCTCAAATTATTCTTTGTAATAATTTCTTCCTTTTGTTTAATTTTACATATAGGTGGAAACACTAGATCCCAAGGGTATAAATGACGAAAATTGCAGCGGTAATGCCAGTGAGGGTAACAATTCATGGTATTATTTTATTTCTCTATAACATTTACTCCACTAATTTATTTTCAAAATGTTACATCGATTCTCGCGCTATGAATTGCGGCTTGTTATTTTATTTTATATAATATAGAAGTGAAATATCTTAATTTCATCTAACATTTGATTTATCTTGGTTTTTACAAAAGGGGAAACTAAAGAAAGGAGGGATGGAGATCATGATCTATTTACTCTTCTCACAACTATTCATGCACACTACTTCTTCTTCTTCAATTCTTTTTTTTTTTTTTTCAATAAAGGGTTAATAACCTCACTATTTTATGCTTAATTCATTCCATTATAATATAAGATATTAGATCGGAGCCTAACACGTGTGGTGGAATGAAAGAGATTTTCTCATCCTTAATTAGAGTTCAGAGTCCGGGGAATGATTCTCTTTCAAATATAGAGCTCTTTTATAGTGCGATTTAATTAAACAAAGTAAATTGGAGTTGATCAGACTATGAGTTTTTCAACACGCGTATCAGAATTAATCAGACTAAGGAGTTTCAGAGTAAGACTTGAAGGGAAAAAAAGTCTACTTTATTTTCAACTCCACTATTTATTAGTACTACCTCTCTAGAAGCTTCTTCATGATTTACATTAAAACCTGAAAAGAGATCTAGCAAGGCATTCATGCAGATATATTTTTGCTATCATGTTTTCTTGAAATGTCTCTCTTGCTCTTTAATAATCAAAGTGTGTATATAAATACTATGGTTTGTACTATATAATATGTGGTGTGGAGCTAGGGTGTTGTGCATTTTGAGAAGGACAAGTGCTAGCTAGATCCACTATATATTATAATGCTCAACTATAAATATATTTGTACTCACATCATGATAAAATTCAACTCACATATGATAAGACTTGTTTAATTTATTTGCTAGCACAAGTATATATAAATTTATATTGTTGTCATGAGCTCATCAAGTTATCATTTTACTAGCAAGCAATTACATTATTTCATTTCCAAAATATGTAGGTGGAAGAGTTCATCTTCAGACAAAGGAAAAGTGAAGATAAGAAGAAAGTTAAGAGAACCAAGATTTTGTTTCCAAACAAGGAGTGACATTGATGTTCTTGATGATGGATATAAATGGAGAAAATATGGTCAGAAAGTTGTCAAGAATAGCCTTCATCCCAGGTACCTAATAATAATAATAATAATAATCAATTACTACCAGTTTCTCATGTTTTTCCTTATAGGAGTTAGATTAAATTTATCTTAGAAAGTACTCCATATATCTTTTACATGATATAGTTCGAATTACGAAAGTCAAGTGAATTTTTTTTGACTGTGATTCATTCTTTTTTTTTGGAAACTTTTTAAAGTTGGCAACCGCGGTATATAGTATTTTTTATATAGTTACTAAATATGTAAATGATTTTTCAAAAATCTTAAAATTTGAACTATTATATAAATTGAGACGGAAGAAGTATGCATATTGTTTTTAGTTATTAAAAGAAATAGTATAAATACTTAATATGCCTCATTACAAAAGTGTTACTGTTAGCAATATATGTGATTGTTGAATGTAACTATGTAAGTACATTTATCCGAAACAACGTTAGGAGTACTAATTCATCTTCTAAATTGATTTAATTAATAAATGGGTAAGTTATTGACCCATTTGATATTATTTGGATGAAATAATTTAAAAGTCGAGTCATAATTTAATCCCTTTGATTTTTACTAAATTTTAAATTCAAAGTAGTTTTGTTATAATTGGTTATTGAGTATCTAATAAGCTTTTCTCCTAATGTTATGACTATAAAATATATATCAAATAAAAAAAAAAAAATTTAAAAAAATTCCTCATAAATCAATCTAAACGGCATATTAACTCATTTTAAAAATGAATTAAACTAATTAAATCAAAATGAGAGGAACTTCGAAATAGACAGAACTTCTAAAAGTAAGAGAATTATGTCTGTAATTCCTTCTATCCACTTAATAATTATTTGTGAAAATATCGTTTTACACATCAATTTCTCTCAAATCGTGTTGCACAAAATTTGGGGTCACGAGATAGAAGTCCAGATCAATTAAATTTAGGGTAGTTTTTCTTCAAATAGTATATTTATATTAAGATTTAATTAAATGTGGATAACTTAAATTTAGAACTAACTTGATATTACTATCTTCTTCTCAAATCATAATATCATCTTATAATTGAGGTGTTTATAGTCTTTAAAAACAATAACTATAATAAAAAAATGACAAAAATATAATTAATTATGCCTTGAATTTCTATAATAACACATTATTTGAGAAAACTATTTTCAAAAGGTGCGACAAATGACTTGAGATGAAAGGAGTAGTACTTGAAATGTTGGGTTTTTATTTTTATTTTTTTTAAACCCTCCCTAGAAGATCACACATGCTTGTTCTTTTGGTGATTTAAGCCCATAATTTTAAAATTAAAAATGGCAAATATCTATCACCTGAGCAATCCTTCTTGTCTTTGAACTATTTATTCTAAAATTCGTAATCTAAAAATTAAAATTCTAACTCCAATTCACGGGACATTATATTGAACCTACAATTAAAAATTAAAAATGGTGAAAGTGATATATATGGTGTGTTTTCAAATAGTTTTGGGAAGTACAAGAAATTGTATAAATTGGTATTATTACTTCTACTCCATATCTAGAAGTGGGATAGAGACCCTGTTGACAGTAGCCTGTGGACCATCTAATATATCTTCAATTCTCCTCTAACCATTGATGAATATTTCTCTTTTCTGCTCCAATTCCCCTTTTGCTTTGTATTTTTCTACTTTGGCTTTATTTGTTTCCAGTATTTTCTCTTATTTTCCTAGTTCTAATAATTACCTTAAATTCAAAATAATATTTCCTATATATTTGTATAGCCTGAGAAATGTTAAGTAATAGATTTGGTAATGGACCATCTATATATACTGATAATGGATGACAGCGACATATGTTTATCGATATCATGTTGAAGTGCATTAACATATTATAAATAACTCAAGTCGTTAAAGTGCATTACTAGTAGTATAATTTAGTTGTCAGGGTACAGTTTTGTATAATACTTAAGAAAAAATAAATTAGTAGTATAATTTAATTAATATATCCTTATTAATTATTCAATCGTTTTCAATTTATATATGCTAACTAAATAGAAATGGAGACAGTATTTAGTAATTCTTAATATGGTTGTTTTTCAAGAGATGTATGTTACACTAATCTTTGCGTGAATATTGTCTAATGGCTCCTAGAACAGATAGACTGAAACTTAGAAAGAGTCGTTTGGTGTGAGGTGTAAGATATAATAATTCTATAACAAAATGTAGTATTATTTTAATCTGCGTTTTGGAGGTATTAGGTAATTCTTAGATTATTTATCTCACCATTTCTATCTTAGTGATGAGATAAGTTATCACATATATATGATGGAATAACTTATTTTAGGATAATTAATCCCAGAATAATTAATCTTGGGATAACTTATTCCCAATCAAATGACCTGGAACGGTTGAACCTTTTGCTTATATTTTAGAAATTAAAAAAAGAAAGAAAAAAAATCATCAATTTATCCAAGAATATATTGCATCTCACTTCTTAGTTAAGCTATTTATGATAAATTGAAATTTCACAAGTATTTTTTAGATTTGTCAATATGAGCTGAACGAATCACATAATTGGAGTATGAAAGACTATCAGGGGTGTAATTTACTGTAAAGTCCCTGTGCCGATCATAATTAGCGTAGTTCAATAAGAAATTGATTAAGTCGAGAATATAATTAAATAATAAAAATATTTTTTTAAAATAACTTAAGTTTTTAGATGAAATGGTCATATACTTCAATTAATTAATGGATGAAAATAGTACTCCGAGTGTTTCATTTTTTTTGGCTCATATATATTGACTTGACACAGCTCTTACAAAATCTTTTATTGGAAGTGTATTTTATTAAATTAACTTTATTAATGGTACTATGAAACTAAGCTCAAAATTTGACTACTACCACTATTTTATATAGTTATTTAATATTAAAATAGTACGAAAAAAGTAATAAAACTCTCTTAATTTATTAAAATGAACAAGTAAAAAATGTATTATATTTTAATATAAATGTCAAATGAAATAAAGAGAGTACTGCGACTGAATTGAATTGAAAATGCATATGTATACCCCTGGAGATTAACGTGGAGTGCAAGCATGCGTTTGACATTTCTCAAGGGTAAGTAAGTAAATTGAAAATCTTAATTTTAATACAAAGGTCAAATAATATGAAACAAAGGATATAACTAAAACATGGTCGATAAAAATGAAAGGAAGTAAATAATCTAAATCATTGGTTATTGGTGGTGCAAATACAGAAAACAAATTTCATAAGTAGTTGATTGTTTTTTTCATCCACCTCGCACTTTTCTTATAGTATTGTGTGTTGTCAGATTAAATATAAATATAAATATTTACCAAATATACTAAAATAAATAAGAAAACCACTTATATTCTCGTTTTCTTATGGTTATTGCAGGAGTTACTATCGATGTACGCATAGTAATTGTAGAGTGAAGAAGAGAGTTGAAAGATTATCAGAAGATTGTCGTATGGTAATAACTACGTATGAAGGTAGACATAACCATTCTCCTTGTGATGATTCTAACTCTTCTGATCATGATTGTTTCACCTCTTTCTAGAATTAATATTAATATTATTACATCCACCAATATTCTGTATATAGTACGTACCTAGCTACCCATATATATTATTGATATTATTATTCTATTATATAGTTTTATAAGGAACAACAATAACAATGTCACAACGAATCATATAGATATTGTGAGCCTAGCTGCATGTTGCTATGGTGGATTTTATATTCGTTATGTCGAGTTTTCCCCTCTTATTTATGTATGGCTAGCTAGCTCGATATAATTTTGTAGTCAAGACCATAATTTATTTATATTGATGATGAATAGTGGACTTTTCTCATTTGTTGTTTTTCTTTTATTTATATTAAAGTTGAAACCTTTTAAGTAAATTGATCACGATTCACATCTCTACCCGTTAGGGCAGTTTTTTTTTGTTTTCCACTCGGTGTTCGGAGTCCACATTGGAGCCCGACTAAATCCGGATCGCGCACTGCAGGCCCATTCAGGGGCGGGGCTTCCAACATAATTTTCTCCTTATCCAGGGTTCAATTCCGAGACCTCTGGTTAAGGGCGAAACACTTTCACCAGTGCACATGTTGATTACTACCTTCATATGTATATTTGGTATATATATATGTGTGTGATTATTATCTTTTAGAGTCTAGTATATTATTTATATTCTTCATGATTAATTAACATGTACGTCTATGGTTGAAGTAATACACCCTTAATAATAGCAGCAATCTTTTTATTTACTTAATTAACTGGGACCCTAGTCTCATCTAATGGTTTATTATTATTTGCTTCTTCTATTTAGTTGAAGTAGAGCCTAGTAAGTGTAAAAATAAAAACAAAAGTACAAAACCACTACCAGGGATAAGTGAGACTTGCTTTAGTGGTTGATCGAGCACATCTAGTATGAACAGATAGGTTGAGGGTTCGAGTTATGTTGAAGGACAGTTCAAAACATTACTGATCTTCTTGATGGGTGGGTGCGGAAAAAAGTAGCAAGAGTATGAAGTTGGAGATTCATTCCTTAGACATCACGAAAACATAGTATAGTAATTTATAGTCTAAAGTCAAGTTCAAAAATGATTATGTTAAAGTACAATATTCTATGAATATGAGGGAAATTTGGTTTCAAAGTAACTTATTCTAGGTAAAATAAAATACTTTTGGTTAAGTTGAAATGTCATGAATCAATCGATTTCTTGTATTGACCATAGTAGAGATAAAAACAAATATATCTATTTTTTTATTGTTACTTGAAAAGACATTATCTTCATTCCATAACTTGTTTTGGGAGTTTCACCAATCCTAATTAGACACACCAATTTATTGATATGAAAGAAGAAACACTTTGTATTTGCTGCTAAGTAGTTGAAGTAAAATGAAGAACTACTTTTTTAACCACACAAGGGATTGTTTGTATTTTTGTCGAACAAATTATCTTGAGATTGTAATACGAAAATAAATTATAATAAGATTATTTAGCACATATACTTTTATTAGTATTAGTAGATATTAGGTTATGGTACTAAATTGAAATGTGTGATGTAGTTTGGTTTAAACTAGATAGTTTGGATAAATTTTTATTTTAGATTTTAATCTTGACTCTTCTAAAAGACTTATGGTAGACAAGCTTTCAAGATCAGAAAGGAAAATGTGACAGTTTGTTATTCTTATATCGAAATTAGTAATTTCGAAATGTTAGAGTGTGAGATAAAAATAATAATCTAGGAATTGTTAATCACAGATTTAAAAGTTGTATCAAATTTGGGATAAGGCAATTCCACACGGATTGTTAAAGATTTCTTATTCCACCAACTAAAGAACTCCTGATAGGTGCATGAAATGTTTGGATTTCTTTGCTTTAATCCAATGTCTCATAGTCGAATCTTGAAAATCCTATCACCAATGTCTCATAGTCGAATCGTGAAAATACGATAGGGATAATAATATTTCTATCTTTGGGCAATTTATACTTTGTTCTTTTCCTCCAAAATTCTTCTCTTTTTGAAAAAATAGTACAAACTTGTGAGTTGTGATATAGCTAAAGTGGATAATAGTTGGAGTTGCATCACGTTAGCTAGATATTGTCAATGTCTTTTTATGCATTGACCTTATACTAAGGTGGCAACTAATTAATGACCAACATTATCACTATTGTACTGTGTCACCCCAAATGGGGTACATAAGCTTAAGGCTACAAACTTGAGTTAGTGCAGCTCACAACAGTTACAAACTAGCACCATTTTCTTGCTGTGCCACTAGGGAGCGTTCATGGTTCAGTTTGGATCGGTTATTGATGTAGAAATAGAAGAGGGTGGACCCCCTTCTCCGTCGAAAGAAATGAGATTATCGCGAATACACAAATTAAAACTAAACCAATACAATTTCTAAAACCAAATCAAATTAAACGAAAAAAATAATCGTCAGTTTGGTTATTGTCGATTTGTTTTTTTTTTTTTTTTTGGTTAGTAAGAAATTTGTTGAAGGCATAGGCATCTCGATAGAAACATGCACCTAGTACATGAACAATCCACAGGAAAGCTACTGTGGATTCAATTAAGTAATACTAAAGTTATTATTTCACAAACAAAGTGATCGTGTGACTATATGTAAGGTAGGTTGTTAAAGATAAAAGTACTGAATTTTTGATGGACTTGGTATTAAAATTTTAATAGTTGGGTTATAATATACATATTTATACTCAACATATACATTGATAGTATGTATGTTGGTGTATATTTCAATCATGTTGGTAAACTAGTTGGCCGAATAGTATATATACATAACTTACCTGAGACTAAAACTAGTTGGGCTAATCTATTTTGAGTTTTGGACTCGAGTAAGTGAGACATGGGATGGCCTGGCATGGATGGTAAAAAACTGAAACTGAGATTTTGCTCTCTGGATCCAGTTCCTACAAAATACTTGGATTTCAAGCAAATTCAGTTAGAAATGCAAGACTGGATTGGACTTTAAAGATAGATACCACAGCTCATACATATGCCAACTTTCCCTTGAAAAGTTGTAGTAACGTTGTAAATCAGACTCTAGTTTAACAAAACTTACAAGACCAACTACCATAGAAAAGAAATGGAATTTGTACAGAATTACCCAAAAAAAATGATGAGCAGCATTACCTAATCAGACCACAATTTAAGAACCTCCAGATTAGGAGAATGCTTGAGCAATAATATCATAACTTGCATAAAATCGTCATCAACATATAGCCACAAACAGCTTTAAAGACTTCAGCAAAGTGCCCTTCCAGCAAAGCAGGGGATCTTTAAGTGTCGAAGCAAAACAATACCAGAATTTTCGTATCCTGCTTGATACTTCCCCATAGAAAAAAAACATGACTTTCCTAGTTACTCTGTAGCAGTTCAAATATTAAACGCAGAACAGCAGGAGAAGTTCCTTAAACATCACAGTGAAATGAAATTGCTTATAGTCTGGTTCCAACAATAGAATAATCCTCTCCTAAGTAGAGTCATTTTGAATATCTATTGTACCACTTCTGAGATCTTTGCTTGGGCTTGGCATCAAGAAACGTTAGAACAACGTGTGAAGAAGTTCTATGAAAGTTCAAAACTTCCTCTGATGCTTCTTCTGACTTATCCATGCCCATTTCCCAGAAAATCATCAGTTTTTCCAACACTTGTGCATTCTTCAGGAAAAACTTCAGTAGTTCAATCTCGTTTTCTTCACCTTTGAAACCAGTCAAATGAATTGACTTTAGATGGGATTCCAAGCACACAATGCTTTCATCGAGATCAAGCAGCTGCCAATTCACACTCTCGTCTGCACTCTAGCAGACGGTTGAGAGTCAGTAGAGAAACCACTTCATCGGGCACAGTAAGCTCTTATATCAAAACAGCAATAAATGAATAACGATAATTAATCATTCAGCAGTGTAGGCAACCATTCCTCGATTAAAAGTGGAAATGTCAAACAGGATTCATTTCCAAAATGTCTTGGACCATTTACTTCTCTTTGGATTTTTCTTTTCCCATAAGTTCTACTGATGCATTAAAATATCCAGTGATCTATCCATTCACCAGGATTTATGTTTGTATGCAGAAGGATTAAACTAATGCTCCCTTTAGACCATATCTTTTGTGCATGAACACATTGGAAACACATCTCCAAAGTTCTAGCTTTGAAATCGAGTTGATTTTAGAATCTATCAGTGTCAATTTAATGAATTCATCCATATATCAACTTAATGCTCCCTAAAGTTGTAATATCATCTCAATTCTTCTCAGACTTTCTCCACATCACTTTACAAATTAAATCTATTTTAAACATTAAAATTCATTGAGCAAATATGATTAAAAATAATGGCATGAGTAAACAAGTATGTCAACTACAAAGAATGTGTCAAAAAATTATAACTGATGATTAGCAGATCCTCCCTCTCATTGTGGCATGTTTAACATTTTTTGTGAGTGGAATTTGCTTGTTAGGGTCAAATTACTCGAAAATAGAGTTATAATGTAGCATTCTTCCAATGACATTGCAATTATAAATCAACTTTTCCTTGGAAGATTTAGTGATGTCAGTTTTTAAGCCTAGTTTCTTACCTTCTTATCTTGAAAGAATCTTTCATGTTAAATCAAAGTCTAGTTTTACTTACAAGTCCTTCTGACTAACTACCATCTAGCAGAAACGGGTTTTCTATAGAAGAATTAGTGAAAACAAAGACGGCCTTTACCTCATCAGACCACAATTTAAGAACCTCCAAATTAGGAGAATACTTGAGCAATAGTATCATTATTTGCATTGACTCTTCATGAATTACCACTTCCAGTTTTAGAGACTTCAGATTATCAAAAGAAACTGGAGAGAGTTTTATTCTGCAAGCCACATCGTACAAACCCTAAAACAACAAAAAACAAGAAATAAGGGGGGTTTTCAATAACTTCGTAAGGAGATAAATTGAAAAGCTATCAACAAGTTGTCAAAATGACTATATATTTCTTTAATAATTCTTTCTCACTTTTACACGTAAAGAGAGGACTTCACCGAAATGGAAGTCATGCATAGCTTCAAAACTGATGTAGAATGATGAACTTTTTTGATCACCTCATGCAACATTATGCCTCTTTCTTTGATTGAACTGCTATCAATAAGGTTGATATGAACAACTTCTATTGAAAAGAGATTCTCAACAACTATATCCTTCGGCACTGGAGCATTATATTTTAAGACTTTGAGACTCGGGCAAGAAATTCTGATTTCACAATTGCCATAGCACTCCACTTTAGAAATGTTATTTCGTAAAGTAACGTTTATAAGAGACATGGAGGCAATATCAAGTAGTGTCATATCTCATACAGTAAAATCTTCTAAGATCAAAGTTTTGAGAAAATCACATTTCGACAACAAGCAACTAATCAAATGCTTATCCGATTACTCGACCTGCTCAAGATGAAGCAATTTCAGCTGACGAAATCCCACAGAATTAGGCAGTTTAAGTACATCCCCAGACAAGTGTAGTTTCAAAACTTGCAACGACTGACTCGTTACAAGACAATACGGTAACTCAAATGGCTTACCAAGACGAAATTTTAACACAAGTTCTTGTACATTTCGCTTTGTAGTCACATGATTAATCCATCGCAAAATAGTTGCCTCATCAAACAAATTGTCAAAACAGAGAAGAAACTGAACAAGTTTATTAGTGTCACCTTGGGAAATCAATACCCAATTGATAAAGTCTTTAAATCTCCCAGCTATTACAAAATGACAATACCGTTGTGAATAAAATTTATCAATATCAAAGTGCAAGTAAGGCATTGTAGTCCATACATATCTCCATCTTTTCGACAACACACTCAACTGAACCACATCAAAAATAAAGAGAGATGAAAGTATGTTGTGAAGTACATCATCTGGCAATGAGCTTATTCTATCAATCCCTGTACCGGTACTGTAAATCTTAGGTTTTCTGGTTGATACTTCCATTATAAATTCAGATTTGAATGAGAATATAGCAACAAAATTACCTTGTTACGAAGATATACGATAGGTAGAAATGGCTATAGCAAAACTCAACAAAGGTCACCAGTCCCGGTCTGTATGAAACGATGGGAGAGAGAAGAAAACGGCAGTTGTTGGGCTTTGTTGTAAGGTTTCCCTCTTTGGAAAGAAGAAAAGAATGAAAATATAACGTTTTCCCCCAAAATTATTAGAGTTTGTTTGGTTTGGATTAACAAGAGAGTTTTTAAGCCAAAAATGTAAGTTAGATTTTTTATTTTAAAAATCTTTTTATATTATTATAAAAACCATTTTGACCTGAAACTATTTAAAACATATTGCTCTAAATAGAGTTTGAATTGAAATTGAAAAAACAATTACAATTTATTGAAACTAAAAAAATAATTAAGAAAGTCATTTTCTTCTATTCAAGTGGTAAAAAGCTATAGTCACCCATTTCCCAGAGCTTTACAAATACTTGTATATGTACATCAAATAAGCCTCGAGACACCGATTGAGGATGCTTCACAGTTAAGACTAAGAATGAAATGTTGAACAAGTATGAAGCATAAACACAAAAACTCTTGCCAGATTGAGCTGATGAAAATTGGATCTCGAATAATAGCAAGCATTTCATGTAGTTTAAAGGAGATATGAAGACGTGTTTCTATGAAATACACATTGATTTCTGAGCAAGCAGTGTCAATCGTTACAAAAAATAAGTGTTTAGGAAGCACCAAAATTGCTTCTTTGGCACTTGTAACTATAAAGATTCAGATGAGAATGCAAAAAGATGATTCTATTAAATCTGGCAGCAAGCTTTTAAATACAAACTAAGCAACTAACTGAACCTAAAGTGCAGGCCACTATCTGCACATTATCTACCACTAACAACTAACTATCCTAAATATGCTCCAACCATCAGGAGACTTATTCAACCTATAAGATATAGTAACAAGAGATAAATAAGGATAGTTAATACACCCCCTCAAGTAAGGCAAGGTGTAACAATGCCTAACTTGGAACGACACCTAGTAAAGGCTGGCTTAGGCAGTGGCTTAGTGAAGGTATCAGCAAGTTGATCACAAGCATGAGCATGAGTAACATTAACTCGATGAGCTTGAACCTGGTCACGGACATATG
>JAJOOS010006285.1:0-22112 GCA_029582725.1 Solanum chiquidenum
TCCTGACCATTCCACACTCTATCTATCCTGAATCCTGATATTTATCTAGATTATATACAAATTCTTTTATAACAAGTAGCACGGAACACAATTTATTTTTTTTATAAAAAAAACAACTAATTATTTTCCTGAAAGTATCCGTTTTTTTTTATTGCAAAAAAACTAAAACATTTTCCCTCCTACCGTACACATTCATAGAAAATGATGATTATATTATCTGCAACGGCAAGGGGTGATGATTATTGGTCCGACCAGGCAATGTTCATGACTCCAAACAATTTGCTAGCTCCAGCACATTCTAAATTATTGTTTTAACGTACAAATAATGATAATGAAACTATAAGCCTTTAATTTTCATGAAAATGGCCTCCATATATATATATATATATATATATATATATATATTGTCTGTACAGTAATTAACACTTTTTTCTCAATCTTTTTTAAAAAAAAGTCCTACTTGTGATTTTCTTTAGCGTATACATTTTGATTCTTTAATTCTCTTAGAAGGAAAAGAAGCGGGTATAATCAAATCAAGACGAGATGGAACGTTGATTTAACTTCTACGTGGGGTCAGCTCTATGCTTAGTTGAATAAGGCATTGGCCTTAGGCCCTCAATTTCTTACCAAGAATAAATTATGGATTATTTTCTCATAGAAAAAAAATGATCATTTATGTAAGTATATATAGATACACTTCAAAATCAACTTGCTATTGATTTTTTTGGTAACTAACTTGTATTGAAAAATAAATAAATAAATATCAACATCTCAATTTAAATTGATATCGTTAATATCAATCTTCACTTATATGAATCTTTACTAATTATTGATATTATACATGTATATCAATTAAATCCAAAATAAACACACAAATATAAGCAAAAGTATATAACACACAAATATAAGACAAGAAAATGGTATATATTTACAATATGAACTTCCCCCACTTCTTCTTTTTTTTAACTACATCAACTATTTTTTTTGACAAAAAAATAAATAACAAAGCACGTCATTGCACATTTTTTTTCTTTTGTTTTTGTAACTTGGTAAATAAATAAATAAATCACCCAATGCTTGAAATTTAGCTGTCGGAAATGTGAAGCTCTGCTCCCCGTTGGCTCAAAATTACGGGCTTCAATTTATTCCTCCATACATCTTTATACAAACCATCGTCACCATCACTTTTTTGAATTTCCACGACTACTAATCGTTCGGTCAATCGATATACATCCAAGCTCAGACTCATCATTAATTTACCATTTTGAACTTTCATTTCGATTCCCCATTCTTTTTTCTCCTTCATCCTGAAATTCTCCTTCTTCCCTACCTCTTCAATTCTCTCAATTACACTCTCCGGCGACTCTTCCACCACTATCCTTTCCAAATCATCCACCGGATTGTTCGATTTGAACAATCCAGAAATGTCTAATCCCTGGGAGAACGAAATTATATCAAACGCATTCAAACAATTTGTTAATGAATTTATCTTAGTATTTTCTTCCTCTTCTGAGAATTTGATGAATTTCAATCCCTTTCTGAACCATGGATCTCTGATGATTTCTTCGACCGTTATTCTCGTCGCCGGATTTACATCCAGAAGACGAGATATTATCCGCTTAACGTCCGGAGAGATCCATTTCGGGTACCGGAATTCGCCTTTGTAGATTTTTTTGTACATTAACATCAGATTCTGATCGTAGAACGGGAAGTAACCGGCGATCATCACGAATAGCATAATTCCACATGACCAGATATCGGTTTTAGCTCCGTCGTATCCTTTAATCGTCAAAACCTCCGGTGCTACATACGCCGGAGATCCGCAAACAGTATGTAGAAGCCCGTCGAATGATTGAATTTGATCCGTTGTAGCACTGAGCCCGAAATCGGAAACTTTCAGATCTCCATTTTCGTCAATCAGAACGTTCTCAGGTTTCAAATCGCGGTGGTAAATTCCCCGTGAATGACAGTAATTAACGGCGGAAATCAGTTGCTGAAAGCATTTCCGGCTGAGATCCTCGGTGAATCGGCCTTTACTGGAGATTTGGTTGAATAATTCGCCTCCTTTGACGTATTCCATGACGAAATAGATCTTCGTCTTCGTAGCGAGCACTTCATAGAGTCTAACAATGTATGGATGCTGCAGCTGGCGCATAATGCAGACCTCGCGCTCGATTCTATTGTTAGGAAGACCATCTTTATTCGAAATATTGCTCTTGTTAATTACTTTGATCGCGACGCTTCTTCCATTGCTGATTTCTCTAGCGTGGTACACTTTGGCAAATGCGCCACAGCCGAGTAGCTTTCCTAGCTCATATTTTCCGAATATAGGCTTCTCCGGCATCGGTAAACAGATGCCGGAATCGAATTATTTGGTTTATTAGATACGATTGATAAAGAAGAAGCTAAAAGATTGGTATAAGTATAGTTATTTTATTTTCCTATGTGAATTGGTATATATATATATATTGGAATTGTTCAAAAGAAGAAACTTCTTGTCTAAGCTCTAGTTTTGAACGTCTTATATAACTGGTCTTTGAATTAGCTAGCCATCACTTTTTTTTAAAAATAAAATAAAATAATTCAACGTTTCTAGTCAATAGAATACAAGGTCGGTTTTGGCTGTGGTTTACACGTTTTAGTCATCCAATGAATCTCAATTAAATATTGTTTTTTTAATTTTATTTTATTTTGCTTAAACAGATTATTGCTTAATTATATATATCATCCAAGCAAAAACACATTCCGTCCACTTATCCATTGTTTCCTTCTTTTCTTTTTTAAATGTTTGATATTAGGATTGAAGTTCTACTAATTTGAAGGGTTGCTCCGTCACTATAATATGTACATACTAGTTTAGTATGAATATATTTATTCAACTATATACGATTAATGTCACATATTTGCTAGTTTAATATGAATATATTTATTCAACTATATATACGATTATTGTCTATAAATTTCAGCTGCGTTATAACAAAATCAACTAGAAAGTAACAATATTATTTTATTCAATAAGAAGACTGAGTACATATGACTTAATAATACTATTTTTAATAAATAATAATGGTCGGTATTAGTCCAACACGTAATGCATAAAAATATCATGCCGGTTTAATTAAATAGTAATTAATAAGTTATGTAAGGTGTCAAAGCTTCTAGGTTTCTTATTGTTGGTGCAGTTGAGAAATGGGAAATTGTAACAACAGAGAGTATTAGAGTAGGGAAGACTAAAATAATTAAGACAAAATAAAAATGTTTCGTTGGAGAATGACAAGTGTCCACGGTTTAATTGACTAATAACGCGTATACTTCGTAAATTAATTAGCCCAAGGATTGCCCACATGCATTTAACACTTTTTGACAATGCCATATCTAGTAGTAGGACAATTATTACTCATATCGAATATTCACATCACATTGTATTAATTAAAAGATGAATGTGTCATTTTATTAGAGGAGATATACTTTTACATTACTTTTTTTTAAAAGGATAAATATATATTCACATTATAATATTGCATAAACTTATGTCCCGTGTACTTTTGCTTTTAAAGAATTTATGTTTCTCTAGGCATAAATTCAATCGTTATAAATCAATATATTTGGAAGGGTAAAATAAATAAAAACCAGCCATTTTGAAGGATAATTCGTGCGATTTCCTCCATATTCCAATGGTGCATAGACTTAAAATGGCACGAAGTGAACCAGTAGTCCTCTTTGGGGCAGCTATTTAAGTTTTAATCGGAATTTTCAAATTATTTAAAACTTAGTCTTCTTTTTTTTTTTAAAAAAGGGTATGTAAATGGTATGTATATACCTTCCGTCATACTTTTGGGACATGAATGCCCCTGCCGTTAAAAAGTTAGAGCGTATTTACCCTTCACTCTAACGGAAGACCAAATAGGGACACGTGGCGCAATCCTACGGAGGGACCCGTTTGACCAATTAATTAGACTCGAAATTTAAAAATCAACCCATTTTTATTTTTAACCCACCCGAAACCCTTTGACCCAAATTAAAACACCCATCTCCAAACCAGCTCGCCACCACCAAAACGCCACCGAAAACACCTCCACAACCAGACCCATTTCACCATTAGCCATCGACCATTGAACCAACCTCCATCTTCCAGCAAACGAAGCCAATATCGGACCCCAAACCAGTGACCATCGATACCCCTCCGCCTCACGCCGAGCAACAAGCAACGACCAACGACCAAACAAAATTCAAACCAAAAGCCACCATATCGCCGTAAAGCAGCCATTAACGGCGAGCTCGAAGCTCATGCGAACATCAACAAAACCCATATCCAACCATCAAGCACAAAGCTCCAACCAAACAATTCCAGCAAAGCTCAACCAACAACAACAACAACCAGCAACTACTGGCATGGCTCCAACTCCGGTAATATGTTTCACATCGTTTTTCATTTCAGATCTGGCCGGAGGAGTTCAAACTCCGGCCATCCTTATTGTTATTTTATGATTTTTAATTACTAATAATTTTCCGGTGAACATTGTTCTTTCTTCCCGTTTTAATTGTTGTTGTTTAGGATCTTGACTTATTTTAGTGAGTGTGATTTTTTGTTTATCTTTTATATGTAGATCATGGAAGAATATACATTGTTGCAGGGAAAATGAAATTTATGGTAACAACAACATGATGAATTCCGTTTGCATTATTCTAATGTGTTCTCTTACTCAAACCTTGCAACAAATGAAGACCCAAAACTTTCAAGAATTCTCAAAAATGCTTTTCTACTCTAGACTATATGGTAGCCCTTGAAAATTATGTTTTTTCAGTGCAAAGGTCATGGAAGATTTGAAGAATTTAGAGAGACCATTAGGCGTGGCAGGTTCAATTTGTATGGATTTAGGAAGATGAGTGTTTTAATTTGGGTCAAAGAATTTCGGGTGGTTTTAAAATAAAAATGGGTTGGTTTTCAAATTTTGGGTCTAATTAATTGGTCAAACGGGTTCCTCTGTAGGATTGCGCCACATGTCTCTATTTGGTCTTCCGTTAGAGTGAAGGGTAAATACGTTCTATTTTTTGGACGGCAGGGGCATGAATGTCCCAAAAGTATAACAAAGGGTATATACATACCATTTACGATAGTTCAGGGGTATATTTGTCCTTTTTCCTTTTTTTTTAATTCAATGTCCACTACCTATAATAGAGTTCCACTAAGTTAAGTCTTCGCGTTGAAGTAAGGTGTTGCCTAACAAAAACGGCTAACAATTTAGCACAATTCTTTAGATTATACAAATTATGTCACCTTTTTCTTAATAGACTGCCGATTAAAGCTTGAAAAAATTCGAAACCCTAGACCAAAAATCGTATCAATGTCAATGATCCAGCAGTAATCTATTTCCACAATGGATTGCATGAATATTATAAGATTGATTTAGATTCCTTGCCGGAAAGACTTTCTCCGATTGCCAGAGATTTTCCAGGGTGGACCGTTATTGATGAATGCATCGGAGGAAGCTAACGAAACCGCCGTTGGATAAATCAACAATAGTCTTTTATTCAGTATGCGGCAATGTTTTGCTCCTTCACGATGTCGATAAGGAGGAGCGGATTGTAATGAACTCAATTTGAATGTAACAATAACCAACTTCTCAACTATTATAATAAGACTAGAGTTCAATTACAAATCCAGAAACTAAATGCAACAACTCAATTAACAAAAGTCCAACGTAAGAATCAGAGATCAATAGACGCTAGAAAGGAGATGAGAAACTTATAATCTAGAAAGTGTAGCCATCTGTCGTGTAACTCATAGAGAATTGGGAATGGCAATCATTGGAGTTAAGAGAAAGCCACTCTCTTTAAATGTGTCTTTGAAATTCTCCCGAAATCTTCGTGTTGACACTTCATGCTTCGGGATCAACCTCTCCAATGGGATGGCCATGTGACACTAACATTACCCTTTTTTTGTCGTGCTGATGGCTTTCTTACTTTTGTGTTGAAGTCGGAAGGATCGAGGGTGGGTCTATGCTTGGAAAATGAAAATCTGCATTGGAGGCCGACTAATGGTTGATGTTGTGCAATTTAACGTGTACGAGCTTTGTACTTCAGCTGTGTGCATCTGCTACAATGTGAGTGACTGCCTCAATTTCCTATCAATATACATTTCTCAACTGGTAAATGTGCCAAACTATGTTTTAGTGTTTTTCCTTTTATCTTTGCCTTCTGGTGCACAGGTGCGTGTCTGTCAAATTCTCCAAAAATAATACAATACTTACTATATTTTTAAAGGAATGGATATAGATGCGACAAGATTTTTAAAAAATTCGACAACATAACTGATCTGGTATTGCTTGATAAATTTCAATGTATTACAACAGAAAAGGCTGTAATTAAGGTAAATGCTAGTAAAGTTGCTGCCATGTGATCAGTAGAAATGCAAGGCAAGACTGCGTATAATAGGCCCTTGTGGTCGGGGTCTTTTCCAAACCCTGCACATAACAAGAGCTTTAGTGCACCAGGCTGCTCGATCATTGCATGATTTTCTGTGGACTGTTGATATCATCCTTATAGGTATTGGAAAACAAATCCTTGCATAGTTCACCGTAGAATCTGCAGACTAAGTCAATAAAAACAGGGCTTTTTAAATTTTTCCAACAGTACAACAATTCTTCTACATCCATTATATCCCTCATTTTCCCTTCTTCAACAATCATTTCAGCCAGATAATTCTCGAAACTTCTACATGCATCTTCAACATCATCCTGAAATATTACTACTTCTTTTTTAGTAGCTCCACTTAATCTTGCATAAGCTGGAGTAATTGGTGAAGGAACTGGTGCTTTAATATGCCCTGCATTGCAAAATATCGACACATTTTAGTAATTCGTTCAACCTGTCTAAGTTTATACAGGTTGAGTTATGACTTATTCGTTAATTTGGCACATATTATTGGGTCCAAATGACTCAAAAGTGTATGCAATCTAAGTCCTGAGTCCTGACACATACAAAATGAAATTTGGTACCCAAAATATCTAGCAGATAATTTAATAAAAATGCAGAGTATATTTCACGTTCACTTAAGGTCCAAAGCCGGAGAAGACTTGCACCTTAAGGGAGGGCGATGCAGGTAGTCAATCATAATGCAAGCATTAATAGTAGTTGATTCTACCACCAGAACCGGTGACATGTAAATTATGTCATGTTTGGTGTTTCAATAATGACCCGCTATTTGACTCAAAGAAATTTTGGTCAAATGATCATGACCGTTTATTGATTTGACTCATTTAACATGTTCAAGTTTTACCATGTACACTCGTCCATTTGCCACCTTTACCTGAGAAACTCTTGAGTGCCATGACTTGGTCCTCCTCTCTTGGTTTTGATCTCCTTATCGAACGAAACACTGAAAGAACTTGTGAAGCTTGCTTTCTACGGGTGCTTGTATTGCTTTCACATTTTATTGAAGGGCGAAAAAATCGAAGCCTTTTTATAAAGAGAGGCTTTCTTAATTTGAACTTGAACAACTTCACTATTTTCTTGCATGGATTATTGAATTTCAAGCAACATGAAGTGTTCATTTTCATATTTTTTGTACTTAAACCGTTGAGAAAAGAGTGTGGATGAAGTATAAAAAGTGAATGATGGTTTTAATTTGGTATGGACAAGAGAGTTGTGTGGTGTTATATGAGATTAAATTTGTTGAGTTTGGTGTATTTTGGAGAATAATATGTTGTTGGTTGCACGTTTGATTTAGAAGAAGAAATTAAAGGTGGTATACCATGAAAGAAATGTCACCAACTCTTGCTAGCTAGTTTTAATTATATATTATATTTTACTAATACAATATAGTTTTGATCTACATTTTAGTTTGTTAACGGACGTGATGGTTGTTAAGATCAAACATAAACAATTAAGGATGATATATATTATATACCATCAAGAATGTGGCGGCATGAAATGAGATCCTTCTAATCATACTTTGATGTATCAGATTCGACTTTCAAGCCCCTAAAATGAGGAAACTCAATAAAGGGTGCAAATATGAATTAGTCGAGTTGGTATGAATTCTCAATACCAAATGATTTTACGAAAAGAAAAACAAAAACAAGATGATTTCAAGAAGCATTAATCTATCTGTCAACAACAATTATATGGTGATACAGTTTAGTCTCACACCTTTTCATCCTTTCATCGTATAATCAAGAATTTCTACTAGCAAGAAAAGTTCACACTATTGGGCCCAAAATAATTTTCCTGGAGGCCTGTTTTGAGTCCAATAGTCCATGTAATCATGGGCCTATTAGCCCATACCTACCATAATTATGGGCCTATTATGCATCATAACAAAATATAGGGTGGGTCGCGATGGACCAAATAATTTGCTCCTTCTTTAGCTAAAATATTCGCTACCCTGTAAGTGTGTCTAAGCATTGAATTCCCAATTTACCTCATCAATAATGACCTAAATTCACATAAGCTTGAGTTATAAATTAAGTTCCTTTTCTCGAATAAATTACTTACCTCCATTGAGTCCGAGGAAAATCATATTTGTATGATTATAACTTTAATAAAAAGCAAGACTTATATGAGATACAAGTAATTTGGAGACTTCACTTGCATGCAATGTATATAATATGTCTCCATTTTAACGCATGCTAGAAAAATTGTGGACTATATATTATACCTTTTAATAGTAAAAAAAAAAAAATTGATCACTTGCCATAATTCCTGGAGGACCTGCTTGTTTGGTGACCACACCTTTCCATAGACATATCACTATGGGCATGTGTTGTTACTAATGATAAATCATCATCATTTTGTCATTGCATTTTTTATTTTATTTTTTATGAAGGGGCCAAGTCAGACTTCATAAAGTCCCACATAAGTTACTCATATCCAATAAACAAATTAATGGACAACTGATAATTCCTCAAAAATGTCAGAAAAAGAAAAAAAAAAAAAAAGGGGACACAAATTCTTCATTTTATCTCTAGTGAAATTCTAAAAGATAGCTAATATGTTGCCCTTCTAAAGCATTTTGGTTGCTTTCTCCTCCTGACTTCCTTTTTCTATTCTTTTTGCCTATTGGATGGGCCACTTGCATAACCAGAATTTTCATCGGAAGCGTTCAACATCTATTTATTATATATATGTATAAAAAATATTTACTTTGTATATATACACTATAATTTTTTATTAAAGAACTCCGTACCCGGGGGATTGATGGGTAGAGGAAGAAGGGAGTTCATTTCCCCTGCAAAAAACACACAAAATAATGAACCTCTCAGTAAAAATTCTGTTTTCGTCGCTGGCCGATGCTGATTTATACAATCAGAGTATGGACCAAAATCATTATTTTAAAATAGGTGTGACAGTCTGTGACTTTTCATTACTGTCTGAAGTATGAAAAAACTAAACTCCCCCCTAACCTGCCCAATTTATGTATGGCTAAAATCATGATAAGTACTCCGTTTCAATAGGACATCTTTTGAATTTCGAGATTCAAACATGTCTATTTCATGCGCAAATTCTCAATCAAACTTAAATTGTTTTGACTCTTGAAAAATGAAAAACATCACATAAATTGGGACAGAGGGAGTAACACATAGTAGCTGGCTTACATACATAAAATAGAAACCACTGTTTAGTCTGTGCTCCACTTGCTTCTTCATGACATATCTTCCTATAGGGTCCTCCTCTTCCTTTTTTCAACACTATTTATTTAGCACAAACTTTCATTATTTTGCTTAGAAAGAAGCAAAGTTGTTCCTTCAATGGGAAATCACAAATTCAAGTTTTCAGATATGATGCCAAACACTTGGTTTTACAAGCTTAAAGATATGAGCAAACCCAAAAACCATAAATCCCCATTTTCATCTTCTTCTACTAATAAGTCACAATATTCTCAACCAAGATCATCATTTTCTTATACTAGAAGGTCCATTAGAGTTGACAAGATTTACAATTCTCATTCTTATAGTTTTCTTGATCAACCAAGAAGATCATCATCGTCGTCATCTAAGAAAAAATCCCAGAGAAAAACTATTTACAAGCCTTCTCCTAAACACATTCCTTCTTCTGTTTCCAACTACGTCTCAGTCTCAAACACGTTAAATTCGTCTTCTTCTGTTTACTCAACAGAAGAAGATAAATTCCCTGAATTAGATTTCCTCAACTCTCCATCCTCAGAATTCGACTCTGTTGATTCTCAATCTTTCAATGAACTTGGCTCGAATTGGCCAAATTCTTGTAGTTGTCACTTCACTTCTTCAGCTACCGATATAATCATAGACATGAATGGCACAGCATCGAATGAATTCCACAATCTTAATACAGAGTACGCGGAAATTTCAGATATTGATCAACTCCCTCCGATCATTACAAAGACATCGAATTCCATCAAGAACATAAACCAAGACGAAAATGTGAAGGCTCAACGAGAAAAGGAACCTAAAAACAGAGTAGGTTCCCCTGTTTCAAAGAAACATTACTCAAGCTCTTCTGGTGTAAAACTACGAACGAATTCTACTAAAGTAGCGAGCAAGAGAAATAGTGTGTCGTCATCAAAAAGGCGTTCGAAGGAAAAAAAAGAGAGTTGTTCAACTTCAACAGGGACTAGTTTTGCTATAGTGAAGGCTTCAATTGATCCTGAGAAAGATTTTAGAGAATCTATGATCGAAATGGTTGTCGAAAACAATATCAGGGCATCGAAAGATTTGGAAAATCTTCTTGCTTGTTATCTTTCGTTGAATTCAAATGAATATCATGATCTTATTATAAAGGCATTTGAACAAATATGGTTCAGCTTGTCGGACCTTCACTTGTAAAAATCTACTAGTATTCTCATTACTTCTAAAAATGTTAAAGTACTATTTTGAATTTTTTAGTTAACTAACTTGTTCATAGCTGCAAAATATTGTACTTTTCGATCTTCTTTCCCCCTTTTCTGATGAGTATATATTTGAATGTTCTGTTGGAAAACCCTTTATTTTCCGGTAAAGAATGTAAATAGGGCAAGGCAAGCCTTAACTTGTCAAAGGTTTAACCCTGTCCGTCTTGTCCTGTCCTGCCCTATTTAAATTTCGGGGAGTTGTAAAGCTAGAAGCCCGAAGTATTAGAAGTAAGGATAATTGCGAAATAATTCAAACTCTATCCATTGACAGTGTAAAACATATTTATACAACGAGTATGCAAGACGCAACCAAAAATTCCTAGGTATCCTTGGGAAGTAATGGGGCAATGAAAGTTGTTGATGATACCGTCCTTAAAGATAAAACACAACCATTAGAAAGGAGAAGGGAAATTTCCCCTTTTTTCACGTCAAATCCACCTTTTTACCTTTATTTTCATTTTTTACCGCGAGCTTATCCTTTTTCTCTAGATCTTTACAAGTTCATTAAAGATCAATTTCTAATAAAGTTTTAGTTAAAAAAAAAAATCTTCTTAGTTTATAAGATGCCCTTCATTTTTCCAGTGAAAACCTGCTCTGATACAAGATTAAGTTGTAAACATTTATGTGAGATGAACATACATTTTATTTCACATATTTTTGTCGAGTCAAATTATTTAGTTGATCACTCACTTTCTAGTGTAGACAGAAGAGGTCCACATTAGGATTAAGGTAGTGCAAATACAGAATGTGAAGAAAATATATTGCAAATCATAAATAAAGTTAGTACTAGTACGATTTTTTAAAGTTTGCATTGTTGTCATAAAGTAAAAGGTGGCCTTCTCTATTACACAATTGTCAAAATGAGTGAACAAACATCTAGATAATTAAGGTACCCTATTGGCTGCCTTTTGCACAAATTAATAATGCAAATTTTTTAGCTGTTCATTGATCGTCAAGTTTCCTTTTTTGGGAACAGTATTAATTGTCTTATCAAAAAGATGTTTCCTATTAAAAAAATAAAAATTGAGAGCGAACAATGTTAAGTCTAATTCTTCATGGTAATTATGGAGACTAATGAAAAGGACAAAAAGATGTAAATATATAGGCCAAATTAAAGATGTACGTTATGTTTCAATTGTGTTGGACATTTAGAATCTTGTGAGTTGCCTATTCTTGTAGAAACTTAGTTGGGGTTATGTCTAATTAATTATTGAGGATCGCCTATAATAGGTAAAGATGACCTGATGATGTATATATTTTTTGTATCATTGATGTATACCTCTCAAACTAAAAATAATAATAATGAAATGTCGTATTTGAGATTTAAAACTTCTATCCCACTACACCCTCTTTTGATGAAATAAATGAATTCAGAATCAATAAACTCAAATTAACAATAGGTACAAGTCTTGGGGTAGATATTGAAAAAACAAAAACAAATTTAAGGCAGTGAAGAGTAATTAGTTGAACATCATTTATCGAAAAATTATGTTATATATCAAAAAATAATTTTCATATTTATATATTTAATCTTGAACACTCTTAATTGAAATTTTTGACTTTGCTTCTGTACGATTAGTTACATAAGTTGCAGCCAACATGTAACTAGAAACAAAGAGAGAGAAATTGACAACGTTAACACTAACACCCGACCCGAATTTTGTGCGTTGAATGTATGTTTTTGTCGTTGATCGAAAAACAGGGTCGTTAGGGAAATTTTAGTACCAAACTCCATCTAGTCACGAGAGCACAATCCAGAAATAAGTGTTTTCTAATTACTCACTCTTTGATTATTGCGTAAGTAAGCAAAGAAATATTATAAAATCTTAAAAAGTAGTATGGGATGGGGTGGTATGGTCAAGGAGTGGGCTAAGAGGCAGTGACGGAGCCAAAATTTCAATTAAGAGTTGTTAAAAACAAAAAACAAAAATTCACTAGATATCAAGGAATGTCAATATGTGATGTATATATAAAAAATATTTTTATTTAGCTATATAGTGTAATTTTCCGACCCCTCAAGTATATGTGGTTCCGGTGTTAGTTAGAGGTTTGGGAGGAGACAATATATCGAGCTTGAAATGCTACTTATGAGACTTAATGAGTACAATTTATTAAAGGGAAACTATGAAAAAAAATCTTAGAGCTAGTTGTCTAAATCATCCATAGCTCCAAGATTAATGTGCTCTTTTTTATACTAGAGTCGTTTTTTCTGCTCAAGGGAAAGTCGTATTCTTAATTTTTAAACAACTTAATTTTCTTCAAAATATTTTCACAAACCAAGCATGAAAAATTAGAAAAGATTTTTCAAAAGATTTTTTTGGTCATACCAAACACACTCTTAATTAATATTAGTAAGAAAATCAAGATTAAATTTTTAAATTTTTAACCCTTGTTTTTTTTTAACAATCTAGTCTTACTAAGACGATGAGGTGTGGAAACGGACTTTCGAGAGAGTTTCTTTTGCCTTGAGTATTCAAAATTTATTGATCGGATTAATTCAGAATCAAGCCGATCACTTAAGAGGAAAGCAATTCATACCAAGAATCTTTAGTAAAAGAATCATATTCATTCACCTCGTTATGATTTACCTCTTTCATTGAAGTAAAGAAAGAACCAAAGAAGATAGTATCCACCAATTACCGTTAAATCTTTAATGTCCTTTGTATACCTGGAAATCAAAATGACCTTTGGGAAAAGGGAAGCCTCATCATTCATTAAAGATCCACCATGAAGATTCTGTTAACAAAAGTGTAACTAGCATGGGGTCAATATACGATTACTTTGCCCTTTTAATCAATTATTGAACATTATAACTTACATAGCATGCCATATACATTAACAAAAATGCCCTCCACATATTATTATTGCACAAATTTAACTTTTTTATGGTCACAATTAGATAAGGGAGACAAAAGTAACCCATACAAACATGACTCGCCAACCCTCGAACTATTTATTAACTCAGACCATTTTAATCTGTTTAATTCAATTCAGTTAAGTTAAGAGTTCAGGTTGAAATGTAAATCAAATTGATCCATGAGGAACTTTGTTAAAAAATTTATTATATATAATTATAATAAAGAAAAAAGAGGGGTTGTTAAGTGCTTAAGTAAATTATTAAAAATCAAACCAAGTATATAAAATTTAGTAAAAGGGGGATGGTTTGGATTACGACCTAGCTATTGTTTAGTCTATTTTGACTCATTCAAAAAAATCAACCCATTTTGACCCATTAGCTGAGTTCAAGAGCGTGAGCTTGTGACTAAGTAGGTAGTAAGGTGTTGGGGACAATCATGGTTAGTCCTATGAGGTAAACAGGGGTCAAAAGTTCAAGATTATCCATTTTAAAGATTATTGAGCTTAATTTCCCGTAAAAAATGTTATGTATGCAAGTTCATTTGGCCCTTACAAAATAAAAATAACTATTTAAACCGGTCTAAATTCAATCAATCTGCTTATTTGATATCCTATAATCAAGCAAGAATATAATTTGTTTGGAAAGTATAGTGAAAATGGAGTTCTTGTAAATGACACAAACTAAATGATACACTATATATAGCAAATTATGGGCCTATTCTCAAGGCTTTTTTTCGTAAGATTTTCAGTTCACTCTAAAAAGATCTTTAGACCATGGTCTAAAAGGTTCATAAGTTGTCGGACAACCAACAGTCTAATATTTTGTCAGTCCCAAGAGTAATATTTGCACAAATTGCAAGAGGGTGTTATTAGGAACAAATGAACAAAATTTGAACAAACACTTTTATTGTCATTTACAATTACATCAGCTGCTTAATTCAAACTCTCATCTGCTTAAAACTACCATATGTATGTATATATATATATACTCGTCCTTACTATTTAAATTACATATTTTGTAGAAGAGAAATCAATGTCTTCTTGGTTTGTGACCTTGTCCCTTACCATCACTCGACAATCTCATCGAATTAGTACAATTCATTGATCGAGGACTCCTCTTCAAATCCTCGTAAGGTTGTTGAAACCCAATGTTTTCCACAGCACCAACAGTCTTGAACAATCGTCTCTTGTGCACTTCTTCCACCAATGACTTGTGCAACAACTGACTCCGCATATCAACTAAGGACTTGTTCCTTGTTAGTCTACGCGTATCATCATTACCTTTCCCTTTAGAGGTGGAAGAAGTTCCTTTTGATTCTAGCATAGCTTTGCATTGCTTGTAGCACGTTCTTGCCAAAGACTGTCCGGTGCTTGAGTTTTCCTCAGGGCAGAATCGCGAAGTGTGGTGACTAATTGCAGTAGCTGGTTGACTTTGTCTTGTAGAGGTGGTCACAGGATCATTCTCATCATCAGAGAAGTAATTGAAGTTGGAATAATTTGCAGAGTGTGACGAGCATTGAGAGCTCGTGTCATCAAACATATCACCTGCAAGAGCAAAATGAGGTGACAAACATATAAACAATCAAGTCTTGGTAACTTTTTTCTGGTCGAAATAAGTATGCTAGTCCTTTAATATAACTCAACTAACACATATGTGGTTCATTCTCAACATTGCGAACCAATACTCAAGTTGATTGAATAAAATCTTTCGACGATAGAGCAAAGATAGAACGTGTGTGGAAATGGTAATATAAAACTAGATCAGATAAATAATGATACCATGAAGCCAACGCCGGTCATTGGTGTTTGTGTCAATCACTTGAGAGGAGAGCAGACCTGACAATGATACTTGGGAAGATGAAGAAGACGAGAAACCTTGGAAAGGATTATGGCGATCGTTATCATCATCCTTATAGCTCAGAACATGGTAATCGGAGGATTCAAACTGATTCCATTTCTTCCACTGAGGTACTAGGCCAGATATTTCTCCATCAATCATATTAGCGATTTCACATGGCTTCCAATCTGTAATTTCTAATTCCTTCACCATTTCGTTTGCCACCTCCGTGGGGGTGTCAGTCACAGTGTCGAATGGGAAATACACATGCCTAACACCACCTGCAATGAACAGTGTTAAAATTTTAGTGAATGCTTCAGCTTCATGTGCCTATCTAGAAACTGGACTAATAACATCTTTTTTTTCCTTTTCATAATCCTTCTCGTCTGCTTATGGAATCTAAAGTTTTTTCCTAGAAAGTTCTTATTCTTCAATAACAAAAAAGAGGTCACAACAGATACCTTCTTTATCCGCAATCTGCACTTTAAGAAAAATGGTATCATCTTCAGGGTTCAACTTCCCCGTGATGGTCATATTAGTCCTTGGAACATCCTCATTCAAGTGAAGGTCCTCGATAGCAATTTTATCATTCAAGATAGGCATCTGAAGTCGCATCATTGTAACTGACTCACTATCAGCATCGTCAATCACGAGGAACGGATCAAGCATTAGTTCTTTAGCTGATGATCTATTTGATGCTGGTTCCAAGCATTTCCTAATAAACCTTTGTGCATCCAAGTCTTGAACTTTATAAAATGCCCTTGGCCTCTTACCCTGAGTTAGGAATAAAGGGCATGCAAATAAACTACTGATTGACTGATAAAAGCTGTCGAAAAAGTAGATACTAAAAACTAAAGCATCTTACAGAGATCACTTTCTTGTATATTTGTGCAGGGTTAACACATTCACTATATGGATATTCACCAGTAAGCATCTCCAACATGCACATGCCAAACGAATATACATCAACAAGCTCATCATAGTTCTCGTCATACAATTCTGGTGCCATGAACTCAGGTGTTCCTATTGCAATAAATAGAAATAATAAACAATTAGTAGTAATTGCGGAATGTTTGACAAAACACTAGTGCACCTTAGATTTGATTGAAGTTTATATGCAGTAAAATCTCAATATCAAGGCCAGTCTAGAAAAATTCATTTGGACATTTAGAACACCACAGACCTTGCTTGATTCACCAAATTCAAACGTATACAAAAACAACTATGCCTCAATTCCGAACAAGTTAGGTTCTCCAAATTCAAATATATGATCTCAGAAAATGTCACCGCTACTTGGTACTCTCGCAGATCTATAACAGATTGTGATGACAAAAGTTCCAGCCAGGAAAAAAGGAAGTGGGAGATGGAGTTACCTATAACACTGTGTGCTCTCTGTGATCCACGAAGAATTGCTGCCAATCCCAGGTCCCCAATCTTCACTTGTCCAAGATGACCATTAACAAATATGTTATCACACTTCAGGTCTCGATGAATCACTGGCGGATCATGTTCATGCAAATAAACCAGACCTTCCAGAATTTGGCGTGCCCAAATCTTTACAGCTCGAATATTTACTCTATGATATTTATTTCTGTATCTGCATTCAATCAAATGTATCCCTATCAGCAAATTCATCACAGATACATACTTTAACTGAGGGCTGATACTCCAAATCTCCTAATAATTGTAATAATAGGCATCAAAACTCAAATTTAAATTCTTATTTTTTATGAGGCATTACAGTAGTAAGGTGCCAGATCAATAGGACATAACATGTAAGATACAGCCTAAGGAGAAAATTTTCAATTAGTCTCATAAACTAACACGATTAGTCATCGAAATTGGGACCTTTAAGTCCAGGGCCCTCACATGCAATAAGTTGCAACATTAACTAGTGGGCGAATTTTCTGATAAATCAAAGCAATTGGATATCCAACTCAAGCCTATGTGACATGACCAATCAATAGATACCACCACCTTTTGTCCTATATTCCATACACCACACTAGATAGATATCATATTCATGGAATACGATTCACTTTCAGGATGCCTTGCTGGTGAAATGGTAGACACACTAGACTCACAATCTCCACAGAGTTGATTTAATGATTCGTACCCACCGGACTCTAAATTATGGATTCGTCACTGCTCATAACTTTCCATATACCTCACAGCATAACTTAAAATCACTGCAATTCGAAGAGAACAATTACGATAGACAAGGAATAGAGCATTACCCTCGGAGAGTACCGGAGGTGAACAACTCAGTAATGAAATTAAAGGTCCTCTTTTCGATATCGATCCATGAAGTATAGAATTTCATGATAGAAGGATGACTCAGAGTGCTAAGCAGATGAACTTCAGAGTAAAGCCTCTCTATATCCTCTGGTGACTGAAGCAAATCATTAAGTCTAACTTGGCTCCATGCCACTTCCATACCTAACAACTCATCAATTGCCCTATAAACTGTTTTCATTGCCCCTTTTCCCAAAACTTCCTCGTACTGTCCGCACATGCATAAACACCAAAATACCAAACATAATCAAGAATCAACAAAAACAGTAACTTAATCTGTTCTACTTATGGAAATCAACAAATCAAGAACTGTAAATGCAAAATTGATCCACCCCATATAATAAAATGCAACAAAAAGATTGAAACTTTATAAAAAGAAACAAGAACTACTAACAACTTGCAAGAATCAACAAAAACAGTAATTTTATCTGTTCCATTTACGTAAATCAACAAATCAAGAACTGTAAATGCATAATTGATCAACCCCACATAATAAAATGCAACAACAAGGCAAAAAGATTGAAATTTTATTAGAAAAAACAAGAACTACTTACAACAACATGCAAGAATCAACAAAAACAGTAACTTTATCTCTTCCATTTATGAAAATCAACAAATCAAGAACTGTCAATGCATAATTGTCAAGCCCATATAATAAAATGCAATAAGAAGGCAAAAGATTGAAACTTTACAAGAAAAACAAGAACTACTTGCAACAACATGCAAGAATCAATAAAAACAGCAACTTTATCTGTTCCATTTATGAAAATCAACAAACCAAGAACTGTAAATGCATAATTAATCAACCCCATATAATAAAATGCAACAAAAAGGCAAAAAGATTGAAACTTTATAAGAAAAAACAAATACTTACACGTCCATAACGACCAGTAGGGTCAGTTTCAACATACCCAAGATCCTCCTCCTCTGATTCTTTGCAGTTATCTGAAAATCCTCCAGAATACATATCAAAATTGATTCTTGAGAAATTGGGGCACAAGTTGAATCTTAAAAAAAAAAAAAAGATAAACTATTTATTTTTGGATGTTAAGAGTTACGTGGGTAGCTAAAATTTGTATTTCAAGACTCAGTAAAAGAGGTGATTCAGAAAAGACAACACAACAGAGAAGCCAAAAGGGTCTTGAGAAGTTGTTGACAACCATTTGATTGAGAAATGAGACAAATGTGATAGGTTAGTGTGTTTTGATTTGACAGCAAGAATAGCACAAGTGAAAATGGCTCATACACAATTTGGACTAATAAGGCCAGATTGGATTTTCTTGAAAAAAAAATTAAAAAATGAGATTTTTATTGGCCAAGTTTTGGATTTTTGTTGAAGGTGAAAAGAGTAAATTAGGAAAACAAATTAAGAACTGGACCTGAAGAATCTGTAGCTATTGCTTTGGTGGGATTATAATTTGTTGCTAGGTGACTAAGAAAAAAGAGTGGCAAACAGGAATATTGGAAAAGATAAAATCTTTAGGTTAGAACTTCGATCTTTTATCAAGTGATATAATGACTAAAAGGTTAGTGCTAGGAAATAGGGGCTAGCTAGAGCGAGAGACGGAGTCAAAATTTTAAATTCACGCATGTTAAGGTTATAGTCATAGATATAGACACCAGATCTTACATAAACTTTATCTATTTATATAATTCATGTTCAAGATATGATAAATTTGATGAGACAAAAAGGTTGTCATTATCAAAATTCCTTATAAAAATTGAAATGAGTAGATGTCGATCGATAATATAAGACGATAAATGTAATTCATGTTAAACACGATAAGTATAATCAAGCAAAGAAATTGAATTGTCAAACTTCATGTTAGATTGGAACAAGTAGATGTCGGTCAATATCATAAGAACACTTTGATTTGGTGTTAATATATATATAAAAAACTAGCGAGTTCTTCATTTTTCTTTGATTCATCTTAACATATATAGCATACATAAAAGTATATAATTGAAAATTTGAGTATCTTTTTTCTGACGTATCTTTATGATAAATAAAATTACTTTAAGCGATCTTAACTTGGAGTTTTATTTGTTTATGGTTCTCACTATTTGAATACAACATCCATTCACGAGTGGAGGCAATTTCACAGATGGATTTTGCATTTGACAACTTGAGTCCCACTAATGTAATACACATACATATTAATTATAAGATGAATAGACTAAACATTATTACAATTTATTATTTATGATATTATCGACTAAATGCAAGTTCAATTCATAAGTAGGTGAGATTGAGGAAGACATTTTATTTAATTTAATAATAAAAGTAATTAATTGTCAAACTAGATGCACGCCATTATGGAATTGCAAAAGGCCACGAATAAAATGATCAACTACGTGGGAAGGACTGTACTTATTTTTTTCTCTCTTTAAACGCCTCTTAAAAAATCATAAATATAAAATATATGTTTACTAATTTTTCATTTAACTCTTTTTAATACACTCTATTTATGTATCGTATCCATCAATATCAAGATTAATAATGAGGAACCTGTTTGGTACTTTACCATACTATTTATACTACCAAAAGATATTAATTTTAAAGGGGGAAGATGGAAAAATGTATTAATTTTATAAATTCACAAATATTTTTTGATAAATATTCCTAGTAACATGGACAAATAATATGATACGAAAGGAATATTGTTGACGAAAAAGACTTTAATCTTTGCTAGTACAGTATGTTTTGGGATAAAAAATTGTTCCTAAAGGAAAAGATCAATAGAATATTTGAAAACTATTATTGATCTAAGTGTGATCTGTATTTTATCAACAATACAAAACTGTAAGCATAGATTGTTAAATTATTTTTTTGTAATATTAATAAGTAGTCGCATCCAATGTTTACACTATGTCAATGTAATATATATATATTTTTTACTATCATCTAACTGTTATAATAGTTAGATGATAATTAAAAAAACATATTAAGTACATAATCTCAATAATTTGGATGCTAACTATATTCTATCTCGAAAATTTCCTAAATTATAATAACTTTGAATTTTTCATAACTTGTGGATACATTGTTCCTTTGCTCGATACATATGTTATGTATAAGATACATAACTATAAATCAAATTCATACTGATATAGATTCGAAATAATTTTAGTTATATATCAACAATAATATTTGTACCAAATACATTGTACACAAAGTCACAAACGAAATTATAATATATCTGATAGAAGTAGAGTGATGTATTGGATGTTAAAAGAGAGAGAAGGGAAAAATATTTTTTTGTAATTAATTTAAATGATAATATTTTTTTAGAAATTATATTCTTAAATCAGGTAATTAAATAATCTTTTGATAAAAGAATATGCAAAAAGACGCATATCATGCTATTATTAGTTAAAGTATAAATATTGGATGTGGCTACTTTAAACTCTTTAAAATGATGATTTCATCAAACTTATTCAGTAATTATTAGTTATATAAGAAAACTGAAGGGGCAAGTTTGACTATTGCAAGGGAAAAAATATATGTTAAAGGTGACACCTGCTCTTATATTATCACGTAAATAAATAAATCATATAATTTACAATGCAATTATTAAACAATATTATTTGACCAAATTAACAAATAAAATAACTCCAGTTGATGCACCGTGCACGTACTCTCATCATCTCTTCAATAGTAAAGGAAGATATTTTTATTTTTATTTTTAAAAAAAGTTGGTGTCTGACTTGGCTTTAAAAATATAAAACTTTACTTTCATTTTAAAGAATTTATCAACTCACAACAACGAAAATATATCATTTTCGATAGATCTCCAATCTAAAGAAAACATAAATTCAACTTGCACTCTTATTAACTTGATATGCTTATATTGGTGACGTCATTGTTATTGTGATCAAAGAAGCAATACCAAATATGTCCTTAAAAAGATCAGAAATAATCAGACATGTAATTGTTCATACCCGTAAACAAGGGCTAAACTACTTTTTGAAACAATAGAATATATTTTCTAGATCCTCTAGCTAGTTCAGCTGACATATAACTTTTAAGTAGGTAATTTTTTTTTAATTTTATAATTAATTAAAATTTGATGCATGAATTGAAATCAGTTATTTGTATACATCATCATGATTTTTATGTTGAATTAAATTCATGATTTGGTTACATTGATAATGACTACAAGTAGCTACTCCAGACCCACCATGTTAGTATACAATGAATATAACAAGTTAGGAAAAATCCTGTCGATTTCCAATGAAAATAAATAAATAAATAAA
>JAJOOS010006286.1:0-22388 GCA_029582725.1 Solanum chiquidenum
GAGAGAGAGAGAGAGAGGGAGAGAGAGAAGGAGAGAGAGAGAGAGAGGGAGAGAGAGAGAGAGAGGGAGAGAGATAAGGAGAGAGAGAGAGAGAGGGAGAGAGAGAAGGAGAGAGAGAGAGTCCAATGCAAATCACATAAGCAACTTTCAAAAACCAAAATAAAATGAAAGATTAGTTTACTATTGACTACAGACAGATCAGTACACAACAACAAAGGAATAATACCTGATCAACGATAAAAAGGTCTTGATCCAACCTGCCTATAATGAATCCAAGATTGAATTGCCCGATCACCTGCAGAACAAAAATAGAAGTTGAGAATTTTCGAAAGCTAATACTAGGAGTGTGTTTGTTATGAAGGAATTTTGTTTTCCTGGAAAGCAAGTGGAATTCTTACTTATTTTCTTGTGTTTGGTAAATAAGCAGAAAAATATTATTGCAAAAGAAATTGTATAAAATTTAGGCAAACACTATTGGTATTGGCATGGGGGGCTATGGGTGGTTGGGATGGGAGCTATGGGATTATGGGTGGGGTGTTTTGGAGGGTGGATATTCGTAAAATAGTGTGGAATGTCACTTATGGAATGCTTTCCCCGCTTCCTCTAGGGAAGTCATTTTCCTCATTTCAAGGAACTTGTTTTCCCAGAGAAAAATGTTTCCAAAATTTTTGACCAATGAAACATGAGAAAATTGGAAAACATTTTCCTCCATACCAAACACACACAACTCTACATTTCTGCTGAAACTGCTGATGACAAAACTAAACATGGACAAGAAGTAAATTACCAATTGCATGTAAATAAACTAGTGCTTGACTAAATTTAGCATTAGAAGTATGACAACCAAATAGCATACAAATAAAACTCACATATTGCAGATGTATAGCACAAATTCAGCTCTGGAAATACTCAGAAGTTCAAAAGAGTGAGTTCATATCGGCATATCCAAGAAAGGACGAGAAAAATCACTTATTATGGACTAAAGAATCTGTCACAATATTTTAAGTCAGAATACTAAGGTTTCATGGTGTAAGGAGAGGAAAGAAGAGAACATAAAAATGCTGCAGTTAAAAAAATCACAATGCAAATAGTGACTCCTGTCATGTCATGAATTGGATAGTCTCAAAAGAATAGCTGAGAATGAGTATTATCAAGCGTTAAATGAGGAACATATTCAGACTGAACTTCATAAAAGAGAAAAGAAAAAATTGCATTAAGAAGTGGAGAAGTTCAGTTAAAGTGGGTATATAAGGCATTTCTCAAAAAAGAAGAAGTGGGTATATAAGGTACAATCAAAGTGTACCTTTAAAGAAGTAGATGTCAATATTTGTCACACAAAAGTAGGAGGACAAATTCAATTTGGGACCAAAGAATGCTAAGAATTTCACTGGGGAGTTTATAAGTGTTGTTGACTGGAAAAAGATAATGAAGAGTCGGAACATCTCCAGTACCACAAGATCCTCAACCTAACCAACTACAGACGATCTAAGAGAAACTCACATGCAAACAAAAATCAGAAAACTATTTTTTTTGGATTAGAGACGAGGTCTATTAAGATAGGGGTAGGGATAAAAGAAAAGAATCCCCAAGGAGATCCTAAGACAATCTTACCTTCCAGCCAGAATCAGGAAATAAAATTATTGGCAAATCAAAATCATAATACAGGTTTGATTTGGAATGCTAATAAATGGACGAGTTTGGACCTTCATTCTAGTAAAATCTTCTTTCTTGAAAAGTCTCTCCAATTCATTGGTAGCATCAATCAATGCCCTTGCCTTCGCCTCTTCATTTTCTGATCCGGAGAGCTCCAGGGTTGCTGCAGCATAATCCCTTAAGAAAACATTATAGAACTTTTATTAACTAATTCAAAGACCAAAAGCTTTTTCTGCCAAGCCAATAGAAATTACCACGTGTACCTCTTTGTTTTCATTCTTTGAGATGTATGATTAAGGAGTTGCCATCTTGACAGCCTCTGGTTCCTTCTTGATACAAGTTCTTTCACACTAAATTGCAATGTTGAAGCAATCTCTGAATTAGATGAAGCCTTAGGAGCATCCAGAGTCAGACTAGCAGGCTTCTCAGAAGAAGAAGCATCTACCATATTTTCTGACACATCATGGATGTTGTTGCAAGTAGAATCAAGAGGCACTGGTTCAGTTACACATAATGCATTCATTTGAACTTCATGCTCCTGAAAATGAAATGGTTCAAACCTAAAAGCACTGACCAAAATAGTATAGAGAACGAATTGAAATTTTCAATGTCAACTATCATTCCTTATCAAATTCAACTGAACAACAAAGCAAGGAGAGTAAAACCGTTCAGAAAGGTGATTTCTATTAAATTTATCTTACCTGTTCAAATCTTCCATTTTGTATACTATTTCCAGGTGGAGAAAAATCATTTGTTTGATCAAGGACTCTACCCATTCTTGAGTGCTTCATTTGATGAAGAAATCTGTCTATCTTTGAGATCTCGGAAGATCCAGAGTCATTAATGGTCACTTCATCACACTTATCAGCCTTAACTGGATTATCTGGAGATCTTAAAGATGCAGTATTCTTCAAAGTATTGTCTTCTCCTGATGGGTGGACAGTCGATCCCTTTCTCAGGATAGGTACCTCAGATAATGTAGTACTCAAACTCTCGTGCTTTCTCTTATTTACCGTAACAAATTTGGTGAGTGATGACTGGACAATGCTTGCACGATCGACATAACGTGCATTATCAATACAGCTTTTATCTTTTGAGCATGGGGTGAGTGCATGTCTGTCGGTTATAGCAGTAGGCAGACCACCGACCTCTTGCAGGGAACTTCTGGAACTGTTATTGTCTTTCTTCTTTCCATGGAATCGAAAACTGAAGTCTTTCTCTGTTGACCTGTTTCCATCATTTATCATCACCTCCGTGACAGACATATCTTTTAATTCCTGAGCTTTTTTGAGAAAATGACCATCTTTACGTAGTTCTCCAACGCAGTCACCTTCCTGAGCATCATTAATATCTGACAGTAATTGCTTGGGTTGAAACTGAAAGGCCTCAAGATGGGAAGGAGTGGATGTATGTTTTTCTTCAACCTCTTGGAAACTATTAACAGCATAACTAGCATGATTAGATGAATATATCTTTTCTAAAGCTTCTCTCAAAGAGTGCAATATGGACCTTTCGTCAGACAAAAATATTTTTCTTTTATCTGGAGTTACATTGACATCAAATTCTCTTGGTGGGATCGCAAAATTCATGATTGCAATGGGATATTGCCGAGAGTTTGCACCTCTATACAACTCATTGACAAGCTTGCCAACTTTTGGCATATCCACTGGCCGTCCATTCACAAAAAAATATTGTCGATCTCCTAAGTTGCGTCCACTACCATAGCCAGACTTGGAAATGAATCCTTCAACAGTGCAACCATCGGACATACATACTTTCAGAGGCTCCAGACAAGTAAAGGTACTCATACCAAATACTGTTATAATGTTATCTTTCAGAGATTCACTTCCCTGAGTCTTCAGAACTACAGATTTTGCATTTTTTAGAGCTGAGTTGGTACAAACTAGTCTGACTCCCTTAGAAATAAGAGCATAGGCCTAGAAGTGCAACCAACAAAAGAAAAGGAAACTAAATAACTTAAACAACAACAAAAGCATTAAAATACCTTCTAGAGCAGAAACCATGCATATACTCTCTTAAGATTAAGAACCTTGACAAGAACAAATTATAAAGCAGTCTAACATGGATGATAAGGTCACCTAACTATAGCACAATGCAATTCAGAATCACCAGAAGCAAAAAGATTTTTTGATGAAGTTGATCAATTTCATTAAAGAGGGAAATCTCCCCTACACAAAAAGTATACCCAAAAAAAAAGTGGAGAGCCTACATAAAAGTATGATTCTCTACATATTGCTCCACAATTTGCGCCAACTACAATTTAGATAGAAACCTCACTTTCCTAGGAAGATTTTGTATTTTTCACCCCTTGTAATGCTTGAGTTTATAAAGGGGCTCAAATTCACTCAGGTAGGTTTCCAACTTACTTTAAGCTTTTCCAATTGAATAAAAAATGAATTAACAGATATTAAAGGATCTCCTAAAAGATACTACAGCACCAACGCAGCATAACTGCTATGACATACAAATTCATGTGCAACAGTGTCTTTTAGGTGATATATTCATAACCGAGATACTCCAAGTAGAATCATAAAATGAAAATTTCAATATGGTGAAGAAATTCTCATTTTTGCCTCTTTCTTTTTCCTTTTGGTAGCAATAGTGATCAACAAATTTCTAAATTTAGAAAACAATTTCCTCCAAAAGGACAAAGAACAAGATAGCTACTGTAACACAAATTGATGCTTGAAGTTCGAACCAACTTGAACTGAATTGGATTATATCATCACAAATAGCCCTATAGATTTGACAGCACCAATTGACATTCCCATCTCAATTCTTAAGATTCATTACAATCAAACCATCCTCAGAAATCAATAGCCAAACACAAGTAAGATAATACAGATTAAAGGGATCATACATTCAGCAATGTGATAAGCTTTCCATATTCCTTCCGGATGTTGCGGTGGAACTCTTTACTTCTCACCGGTAAAGTGGAGAACAACTTCTTAACAGTGACAGTGGTACCAACTTGGCGAGCTATGTTCCTTTCAGCTATCAGAAGGCCCGAATGATCAAAAGTCAAGTGTGTCGCAATTTGCTCATTCTTCGTTCTTGTTTCAACCGTCAAATCCCCTAAAGCACAAAGTGAACTCAATGCCTCCCCTCTAAATCCAAAAGTCACTAATGACTGAAGATCAGGAAAATCTGATAGTTTTGAGGTATGATGTTTTAGCGCCAGTACCTTCAATACAAAAACACCCACACCACTTAGTACCAAATTAGACCAATTTACTATGGACAACAAGTAGTGAAATTAATCAACAGAAACGAAGAAACATAAACAAACAGTGGAAATTAGCATCAAGTGAGCTACATCAGAGCAGAAACAACCTTGATTGAAAATAGAGATTAGTCTACACGTCCACGCGCATGTGCACATTAACACATCTATATACACATTGACACAACTTTGATTGAAAATAGAAAGTAGTACAGAGAAAGCCTACAAACCCATTACACATGTATAAGTGTGTCTCTGTCTGTGCATACACATTACACATAACTATACAAATATATATATATATATGGAAAGCTTACACACACACACACACACAATATTACTAGCTTCTTCACTTACAACAATCAACAAGAAAACTTAGGGTCGATCACTCAACTAATAGTTATTATCCCACAAGCACACCTTTTTGCATCCACAAAGAAATTGAGCAGAAAACAGAAAGGAAAAAACCTTGAAATTTTGAGGCGAGATGCCACAACCATTATCAATGACCTGGAAGGATTCAGCACCATAGTCTTTGAGGGAGACTTCGATGCTGGTAGCTCCGGCGTCCAAGCTATTCTCAACCAATTCCTTGACGGCAGAGGGAAGGTCCAGAATAACTTGACCCGCACAAATTCTATGCACTATGCCCTTGTTTATGGGTTTAATAGTCGACGGTGAAGAAGAAGCTGCAGCTCCGTCCATTTCAATGGCGCTCGATCGATTGTAGGGGCAATGCCGGTAACTGTAAGGTATTAAGTTTACTACTTCATGCTGAGAAATTCAGGGATTCATGTGCGCTAGTGGAGCTTCAACAACAAGAATGATTCACTGTGAAAAAAACGAAAACCCTATGATTTCAATTCGATTGCTGTTCAGATTTCAGAAATTCACTTGCTTGCCGCCAAAACAAAGCCGTTTTCGGAGATATAGCTTATTAGTTGGGAGCTAAAGGTATACAACGGTGTCGTGGTGTAGTTGGTTATCACGTCAGTCTAACACACTGAAGGTCTCCGGTTCGAGCCCGGGCGACGCCATACTATATATCAAATGTTTTTTTTTAATTTTTTTACTTTTTTATTAAGTGAAAAAAATCCAATATTTAGTCGTTCCTTTTAAGCATGTTGTTTGTTCAGCCAAGGATCTATGGCAACGCCGTATCACATCGAAATGTCAATTCGTGTTCCGCCCCTAATGGGACTTTTGGGCCCTTACATACGTCTAGTTTTATTCTTTTTACTTTTTAAAGGGTTGAAACTTTTTTTTTGGTTTTCCACCCGATGTCTGGAGCCCATATTGGAGCTCCGACTAAATCTAAATCGCGCACTGCAAGGCTCATTCGGGGGTGGCGCTCCCAACAAGATTTTCTCCATACCCAGGGCTCGAACCCGAGACCTCTGGTTAAGGGTGAAACACTCCCACCAGTGCACCACAACCCATGTTGGTAAGGGTGGGAACTTAAAGTCAAGAAGAAGAATCCTTTATTTTGGCATTTCTCTTGAGCATGTTATTTGTTCAGCCAAGGATCTATGGGCGATTGGTGGTCATGAGGGTGTCCCATCATTTGTTTGCAATGACACTACAAAGCCAAGATCCTATTTGAGACGAGTGCATAGTCGATAAAATTTGCACACATACTATCCTCTCCTCTCCAGATTCATTTGTGGGATTACAATAGATTTGTTGTTTCTTATGCATGCTCATTTACATGGGTCAGGCAGATGAATAAACGCAATTCTTCAAAAGATCACTTCTACGTTGTGATTGATGCGGCAAATTAAACGTAGACATTGAAGGAGTGAACACTTTTTCTCATTTATATTGAAAAATCTTCCGTATTAACCAACAACCAACTGCAGACATACTATTACACTATTGTATCACTGCGAAATGTTAAACTTTTGACAGTGGAAGTACAAATAAATGCTCTCTAATAATACTAATTAATAGTAAAATCTCCTCCTTATTTCATTACATTGGATAAAGAATAACGTATGCAAAACAATAGAAAACATGCTAATAAATTCCTATAGCACATAAGCAGAAGTTGACGATCAAAGTTAACCCGCAATGAGCGTACTCTCACTCTTAGCCTCCGTGTTATTTTCCCCCCTAAGACTTTACTGCAATGCAGGCACCTGAGGTCAACGAGATCTGCTTGTGCCACACAAAATAGACTAAAGGGATGCTTTTTTCCTAAAGAAAAAAAAAAGTAGTAAAGAATAACCCCAATGTTTCAGAAAATGGAGGTTAGCGTCCACAATTCATCCAACAAAGTTTCGTTGATCGTCTCTCAATCATGTCGTCTGCAAACTGCATCATTCAATCTTTTTTGATAGAAATTGTCCATAGGAGGTCAGAATCAGATTGCACTGTAACTATGTTTTCTTTCACAATATTTGATGTACTGACTAAGCCACCAAATCTCATTTCGGTATTATCTGAATAAAAGTCAAGTAAAGGTAAATCAGAGTCAAGCATGTAAACTAGATAATCACAAGTACAACGACATCAACTATGAGTCAAACGGTTTCATTGTTATTATGGGAGAAACAGGAATATTTTTGTTGAGGTACCTAAGCAAGCTTCTTGGATTATTCAAAATATCCTGAAGGCTAGTAGATACTTTGTGGCTGCTGAGATATTGCAGATGCACTCTCCTTCTCAATCAAGTAAATGTAGTTGAGACTTAGAGAGCAATTCCACAAAGTAACTTGGAGGAAGATGGAGCGTAAAAACTTAGGGCTACCTAGATGGATCTTCATACTCAAACTGGCTGCCTTGGGAAGGCTGAACATAAGAGATAGATTATTTAAATGGGGAGTGACAACACAACAACAATGTGCAAAGTGTGAGCTGGAAAATGAGTCTATAAACCACCTGTTCTTTGCTTGAACAATATCAACTCAGGTATGGCAATAACTCTTAATATGGATTGATATTAACAGAGGCACCATGGGGTGGAATGAAGAATTACTTTGAGCTGAAGCATATGCAAAAGGCAGAAGTCACAAAGCTGAGATATACAGGATGATGCTGGCTGCAGGAGTTTATATTTTATGGAGAGAAAGGAACTCAGGGATTTTCCAAAACAAGAAATAGTCCACAACAATGATGATCAAGCAAGTGATCCATGAAATCCATATTAAAGCAGGCAAAGTTGCAAAACTTGGAGGATGGTTGACAGATCACAACTTTTATCCATAACTGCCTATGACTTATTTATTATAGGCCCTGGTATTAGCTTATGTAGTTTTGACGGAGTACTTGGGGGGACTGTGTCTAACAAGTACTCCCCCTTCAGATGGTTTGTAAAGCATCACTTAGGTAATGAAACTAAAGTTTGGTTACCAGAAAAAATGTTAGCATGCTATCTGGCGAGAATTGTATCCCTCTTGTAAATGAACCAATAGCTAAACAGAGATGTCCTGGGCATAAAGCATTAGCCCATAACAAAATGCAGTAGGTAGCATCTAAACCACATAAAATTTTATAAGGAAAGAGTAGATGGAGCTACTCACCCAGATTCCATTGGAGACCCGTAGTACTGGTTCTTCCGGCAACCATTCCAATGGGTATGAGTCCGCAATGTGGGCCCTCAATTGAGGAGTGTATATGAATCTTGTGATGATGCTTACTTGGAAGAAGTTGGATTAGGCTATCATCAGAGAGAAGAATAATCCGCATGGAGGGGAAACAGCATATGACATTAATATTTCCCATCTCATGGTCAAACCTTCCCCCAAGTGCTCCAGTGACTAGAATACACAACTGTAATTACACAGAGATAAAGTTAATCCCACTGAAACTCCATTAGGACATTCTTTCCAGTGATGGAAGCCTATATTCAAGTCAATATGTTGACTTGTAATACTGCATCGGACTTTTAAGCTTCACAATAGTCGCTTTTTTCCAATGTCAGTAGATGCAGTAATGAACTCAAAATAATAATAAAAAGACAACAAATATATTGCCCCATTTACTCTCAAAAAATATATAATATATATTGCACCATTTAATACATTTTCATGTTTATAATGACTATGCCATACTGTAAAATGTATATCACCAAAACCCAATGTGTCAACTCCAAAATTTGACATTGCATGATGATCCATTTAGGGCAAAGCTCAAAATTTTTACTATTTCAAGCATCCATTCTAAAAAGAATAATATCTTAATTATTTGGAGTACTATAACTGCGAAAGAATTAGATCACAAATATCCACAAGGAGATGATGGAGATATTGGTTGAGAAACTATATAGTGAAATGACATTTTTAACAGATATAAACTAGAATACCACATATTTATAACGAATGGAAAAAGGTTAAAAATTTACAGAGCTATGCTGAAAAGCTTAACTTACATTTGGATGTTCCGGGTACAGTGAGTCACGAATATATGTAACACATTTATTAAGATCTGTAGTATCTTGATCTTGAGATTCATCAATTATCTTGGTTCCCTGCATGTGGTTAGCAAGCAAATCTTCAAAATATGGTTTTTCCCAAATCGTTGGATCTTCAAAATATGATTCAAACATGCTTTGTAATGAAATGCTGGAAAATGAAATACACATGTAGACAGCTAGCTAATCATCCCCAAAATTGGAGTTCTAACATGATTCAAAATGAGAAAAATGCACATGTATAATTGTTTAATAGGCTAGAAAGACATTTAGACAAGAGCACATACATTTGATGTAATCATCACACAAAAACTAGTAACTAAAAGTGTAACAACGGTCGTTATGCAGCTGAAAAGCTTGAACTCAACAATAAATTTGGGAACTTCATGGTGTTAACAAAGTAGGCATCTCTCTACCAGACTGAAGAATATATTTGCAGAGCTCACTGTGCTGTAAGCAAATTTCTCACTCTGGCACACAATTTAGCAAAGTTTTTCATTTCGTTACTACATAAAAGCTACTTGGATTTCTGATTTTCCTAACTGGGTTGTAATTTAATGTTATTGCATCATTTAACTCTGAGACCAACAGGGAAGCCCTTAACACATAATACACTAGTAACCTGTCACATGGTGTCCCACTCCATAATATATCCAATTTGATCCACCACATGGAAAAGAAGACTCACTGTGTTACCTTTCTCTAAAAAGATACAAGGCAATTTTCAACATCAAATTCTTTGAGATTCTCCCAGGAGGGAAGCATTTAACCCAAAGTGATGATTCAATTAAAGTAGGATATATCCTACTAGTCTTAAGGGACAAATTTTGAAATATATATCAATCAACTAGGTCTCATATCCCAAATTAGGTGAGACCAGCTACATCAATCCTCTGTATCCTTTGGGCCACACAATTCAGGCTCCATTTAATTTCAATACTAAATAATTTGTCCTTTAAGGCAAACTAGGGTTTTTCTAAAACTAATGTTCTCTAAATTTTAGACTTATCCCTACACAATTTTCTTAAAAAAATATCCAATATGAATGCTTACCAGGCCTCTATAATAATCAAGAACATCAGTTCTGATTGAATCCATATCTCCTTTTATAGCATATGGCTTGTACCTGCAATAAGATCACGATTTAGTCTAATTTCAATCTATGATAACAGACTAAAGTTTTCCAAACATAAAGAAAATGTGCTTTGGCCAAACAAAAAGATAAAATATGAATGCTTTTATATATAGTCAGATTGTGTCTTAGCTAATTTAAAGTTCAATCCTATTATAAAAAAGGCAACCCGGTGCACAAAGCATCCGCGCTAGCAGGGAACGGAGAAGACCGCACCCCAAGTGGTGTGATGCAGACAACCTAACCTAATCTCAAATAGTGACTAATATTCTTCCCTAATGTAGAAATCCAAGTTAAGCTTTCGTTTAGTCCATCTTGGTCCAAGGAAAAATAAATGAGGCTCGCACATGAGGAAGTGTAGTAAAAGTAACTAATCGACGAACAACTTTTATTTTTATAGATGTGTTCATTATGAATTGGAACTCCAAGACTAAAGCTCCGATCCCTAGCAAAGGCGATTTCATAACGAAGAGGATTTGAACTTGAGACCTTCGATTAAGGATGAAAGAGCAGTTACCATTCCAACATAACCCTTGTTGATTTTTCATTGCATTTTTGCTTGGACTCTTCAAAGATGTCTATGGGTGCATGTCACATACTCCCAAAGTAGTGCATTGAGAGTTTGAGCAACATAGACTCAGAATAAAATCTCTCTAGGAGCTAAAACTTTTTGCGAGGTATTTCAAACAATTCAAACAACAACAACAACAAAGGCAAACAGAAAAAAGATGGAGAAAACAATTGAATCAAAAACAGATTTCACACATTGAAAACACAGAAAGGAAAAAAGACAAAAGAGTGAAATTATTGATAGGGAAAACGATCCATGAGATCATAATCACAGAACAATGTCTAGTCTTTTTCTCTACAAAAAAGGTTGTTCCTCTCTAAACAGTTCAAAGCTAATAAAATTTCTTTTGTAGCAATAAACTACTACAAAACTCATTAACCATAAAAATCACTCAATAAATTCAAACTCACCTCTTACGAATTTCAGAAGCCTCTTCATGAGGAAACATGCCAGGCAATTCATCAAACACCCTATTCGCTCCACCGTCAGCACAAATATGAACCTTTGCTGTTCTAAACAACAACATATTCACCATATTAGACAAAAAAAAAAACACAAAACCCAGAGCCAAATGCACTATTTAAAAAAAAGTTTAAAAAAAAATGTATCAAGAGGAAATCGATACCCAGTCCTCAAGCTAAATAACTTAATACTCAATCAAGGTTCACCAATTAGCCTCGCCAAATATATACATAAAATATCCAATTTTACGAAGAGATCACCACTCCACATATACCATATTTAGACTACAACAATACAGAAAACTGTGAAAAACGTTGAAAAAACGAAGAGCGCAAGTCCATTACCGTGCTTCCAAAGCAGAGGAGTGAATTTCGGGAGGCTTTGGTTAAGGATAACTAGAGCGTACGTTAGAGCAGGTCCGTCGTCGGTGGGAAGATTTGGCAGGAGGAAAGTAGAAGAATGAGACGTCAAACTCATCGTTGCTAACTTGCGCACGCCCCTGCTGATTCTGTTACTCAGATTAAAGAATGGAGAAGGTATGAACATCATTGGAGCAAGTATTTATATTAAATTTCTACTAATAAATAAATAGTACTATATTATTATTATATATATTATATAGATATGAAAAGTTCTATTTTGACCCTAAAAAAAAGGAGAAAATTATGAACCTTTTTCACAAAAAATGGGACGTGGCCAATTGGGTTAGATACTCCTAACTTCACTTTTAATATGCGAAAAATTAGAATTTATAATATTTTTCGTATAGTTTTTAAATATTTAAATTTTTATTTAATATATAGAATTAATATAATTTAATTTAATTTTAAAAATGACTGAAATTGACTTTTAAAAAATGCAATTAAAAGTGAACAAAATATTTTTTTTCTTCTCTTTCTCCAGTTAAAAACAAGAAAGAGAAAGTAAAGAGAAAACTTCTTGTTTCTTTAAAAGATTAGTGATCGAGAGATTCTTTATTATAAGGAAACCTCTTTATTAAACAGGGGAAATTGACTTAGTTCTTAACTAAATTTTTTATTTTTTTTCTAAGAAATTTACCTAATAAGCATTCACTATAATTTTATTTTTTCTAAATTGGGGGTAAGGAAGAGGAAATAGAGACGAGATGACAATGGGTGGATCGAATTCTTACCAATAAAGTGAGAGTTTAGGTAGTCAATCAATTGCGCTGCTAATATTTTCCATTATAGTATAAATATATTTGTAACACGGATTATTTTTTTTCTATTTTATTTTCGAGATTAACAATTTATTTTTCAAATTATTTAATTATATATCCATTATAATAAATATTTATAGTATTAATTATTACATCTTAAGTTGCTGGTAAAATCAAACAAGTTGTAAAAGTGAACAAAAGGGAATAGTTGTTTGGATGATTCTTTGATTTAGCGGTGGAGACGGAAAGTGATATAAAAGTCAACGGATTTAGGTCGAAATAAAAGGGATGATTTCCGTTTCGATTTATTTATTTTATTTTATTTGACACAAAAATAAAAAATAATAATAATATCTTTTACTTTTGACATTAAATTAAGTATGTGTTATAAATATATTTATTGTGTTATAGTGAATGTGTTTATTTGGAGAAAAAAATGAAATTTCAATTGAGATAAAGTCAGTTTTTCTCTTATCAATTATCTCTAATAAGAAATGTTCCGCCTACTTTCTTATATTTTATAATTTCATAATATATGTTAAATACATCATAATATTTTTTAAATTTTATAGTATTAAACGTGAAAGAATTGCTAAAAAAAGATAGAGACATTTTTTCAATGAACTAAAAAAGAAAGTAATACATATAAATTCAAACAGATAGAATATTGCGTTTTTATTTACATGTTGATTTTTCCGATTTCAATTTGTCTTCTTTTTTTAGTTTATTTTAAAAGTCATACCCCTTCTCTCTTGATGATAAATAACTCATTGATTTCAATTTTTCTATCTTTAGGTCAAAATTAAAAAATTCAATTGTTTTCTTCTATTTTTTTTAACTTTGTGTCAAGTCAAAATTAATCAAATAAACTAAAATGGATAAAGTAATTAAAAAGATGTTTGACTATTTTATTCTTATTTACTCCATTTATCTCAATTAATGTGATATTTTTAGTTTTTCGAGAGCCAAACAATTTAAGTTTAATCGAGAATTTACTCATGGAATCTTTATTTTTTTTAAATGAAATTTATATATTTGTAAACTAGGTAAAAAGTACTACGAGTCACAATAATTGACAATTCAAATTTTTTAAAAATATATGAAAAATTTACTGTCAAAAATAAACTTATTTGAATCTCGAAATCTGAAAAATGTCACATAAATGAAAACGGATAGAATATATATATAGTATGTAATCTATAGTATTAAATAAGATATTCAAATTAAAATTTAGAATACAAAATTTCAAAGTTGATTGTCAAAAGTACAAGAAATTGAAATTTAATTGCTCGACAGAGACACATGGTGGAATGGGTCATATTCATACAGGAAGAAAACTGGAATGAAAGAATCCCAGCTCATACCCCTCACGATTCCAGAGGGCATGAATGCAGTACTATATGAATATTTAATAATTTGATGTGGGTAAATAATGTTTTTATAGAAAAGGATTAAAATTACCTTTCAACTATTTGAAATATCTTATATATATCATTTATTTATGTTTGAGAATAAAATTATTCTTGCCGTTTATGTTTTGGATCACAAATATCCTTAAAACGTTATCTTTGTCATATGTGTTGACATGACAGTCCACCTAGACAGTCCAGCATGACAAAAATCTCTTCCTCTCAATTATGTTGTTCTTCCTTGTTCATCTTTATCACGATTTTTTTATAAAAAAAAAAGAATATCAAAAATGGTTATTTCATTGTTATTGTTTAGACTTTGAAATTTTAATTTCGAAGTGCGCTAAAGTTCGTTTGAGATAATAGTTGTGCGTTGAAATTCGAAAATAGCTACCATTTGAAAGCTTTGTTGGTGAAGAAATTTATAGCCTTTTGTTGAGTTTTTGAAGTGCAAAAATTTGAAGAGATTTAACTAAATGTTACTAAAAATTGCTTGAATATATTGTAATTGAGGCTGAAAATTGACATTTAACAATTGATTTTTTAGTTTGAAGATTTGAGTTGAAATCTCAAAAAATATATATGAAAGAGTTCTTAAAAGCTTGAAAAATCTAAAAATCGATTTTGTGAATCTTTGACCCCAAATCTCAAACAATGAACTCGATCCTTCAACACGCAATTACAACCTCAAACAAACTTCAACACACTTTGAAATTGGAGTTCCAAAGTCCAAACAACAACTCAAACAAAAATAATGAAAAAATTATATTTGATTTTCGTTTTGTGATGGGGATAAACAAGGAAGAACAACATTATTGAGAGGAAAATATTTTTGTCGTGTCAGACAACCTGGGTGGACTGTCATGTCAACTCGAATGGCAAAGATAACATTTTATGGGTATTTGTGGTTCAAAACATAGACAGTAAGTTGTTTTGATCCCAAACATAATTAAAGGATATATAAATGATCTATTTCAAATAGTTCGAGGGTAATTTTGACAATTTTCCGTTGTTCTTATCGGTTATTAGATGTTTATTGTTTGATACTCCCGTCGTCCAATAATAATTGTCCACTATAATATTTTGAAATGTTCAATAATACTTATCCACTTTATAAAAGTCAATGGATAATTTTAGACTTAGTTTCTAATTTATTCTTATCATTAATTATAGTCATTTATTTTTTAAGACATTGTATTTATTATATTAAAAGAGTAATATAGTAAAATTACTCTTCTATTTATAATTTTTTTTAAGAAATGTCCAAAATCAATAGTGCACAAGTATTGTTGAATATAATAAATATTTGTATTAGAAATAATTAATTTGGAAATGATCTTTTGATTTTTTCTTATATAGATTATTATCTTAAAGGATTGACGGATAACCCCATAATAAATATACTTATGTCATTCAATATATAGTCTTTGACTTAAAATTTAGTTTTAAAATTATTTTGAAGTTTCAATTATTGTACAAGGAATTAGTGTCAATCTATCAATTATCACTGTGTTTATTCAATGATTCTTTTGTGTGGATTTTTTCGGTGGAAGGTGACTGATATCGTGGAATTAGTTGAGGTGCAGAAAAACTGACCGAAGAAACAGTTCTGTCTAAAATGCATTTGCAATTAGGTTAAGGAAATGGAAATGCAAGAAATTGAATAGGGAGTATGGGCCGGGTTGTTTGAGATTTGGGCTTCTAGTTTGGGCCTGAAAATAGACAAAAACAGTCCAATTGATTGCAATCTTAGCCAATTGGATATTTGAAATATGGCCAAAATTGAAATAAGAAAAATTATACTTATTATTAAAAAATTTAGCTTCTTAATTTTAACAAGATAAAAAAATCAACTTAAACATAAACAAATTATTAAAAAAAAAGCTAAATTATACTAAACTGATTAATTTTGCATACTTCAACAAAAATAGTGTTTTTGCTGAAGTAATATTCCAAATATCCATAAGAAGTAATAAACATATAAATCTATATGCCATAAATATATAGAAATATATATTACTTATTTTATTAGAAAAATGATGAAATTATCCAAAAAATCTTTTTGGATTTTATAAGGATAAAAAATATATACCAGGATTTTGTGCATTTGTTTTTACATATATGCTGCACAAAGAGGTAAATGCCATAACTTGCGTTACATACTGATAAATTGTTATCATATTACAATTGTTTTTTTTGTAATTGGTGTTAAAAAATTTGTTATACCATTAAATTAAGAAAGATTCATCAAAACTAGTGAAAACAATCACTAATGTTTATACTATTAAGGTAAATTATTTTTATTACATTTTCTTGAGGTGTGACCTTTTTTCAAATCCTATTAATGTGAATGTTTTATGTATCGAGCTATCTTTTTTAAAAAGTGTATTTTCAAAAGTCTTAGACATAAGGTTATTTTGTATTACAAGTACAATTTTATTCAACGTGTATATATATTTTTTAAAAGTAAAATCTTAATTGTTTTTAATTATTCATTTTTTATATAAACTTTGAATAAGGAAAGATTTAATACATAAAATTCAGTTAATTTTAAACTTCTAAATGTCATATAAATAATTAAATGATTATTTTCTCAAGTGTGAACTATATTTTTAAAGCATAAAAAGAAATATTTTGCTATGGTGGCTTCGTACTTTAAATATTTAGTAACTTAATTTAAACTTCTCGTTTTAACATTTCATAATTGTATTAATACAAACTGAAGTTACGCTTTATAATTTATTTTCTCGGACTATGAATTGAAAAATTGTGATGGATAATTCCTTAAATCAATAAAGAAAGAATCACTACTCCTCTAAGTTAACAAAATTATAATTAATTTTTATTTTAAATGTTTATATCTCCGTCCCAATATATATAAAGTCATTTGATTGGACACGAAATTTATAATTTAAAAAATACAAGAAAACCAAATTGCATTTATTACCGTTACTTTAATACTACTTACTTTTAGTTGACTTTTGTTCACAATAAAGTGTTGAGTGGAATCCAATAAGAATAAAATGGATATGGTGCAATTTAATCACGAAAGGTGATTTTTTTTTTGGACGAATAAAAAGAAAGGATATTGCATAAATTGAGATAGATTAGACTTTTAACATAGTTCAAATAAGGAAAATTTATAAAGTAGAATTCTAATTAATTTCAAATAACTACATCTTACAAATAAGTAAAGATGATAAATGATGATTTTCTCTATTATTTTTTTCCCTATATTGTTCAATCAACATTTCCATAATTCCATAGATAGAAAAGTGAAAAGAATCTAGTCAAAGATTAAATTATAAAAATATCCTTTAATTAATTTTCTTAAAATCATTTAAACAATGCACTTTTCATTTAATACTTGCTTGAAATTCAATGAATTTGGACGGTAGAATTTTATGGTGAATTAACACTCCTAATTGCAGCAAAATTATACCTTTAAATATTTTATTTTTTTCTTCTTCCTTTATTTAATTAGGTCTTTATATATTCCAAATGAAGTATTATATCATGCTTCACTTATCTATCAAGGTAAATATATATTTTTTCAAAATCTCCTTCTTATTGTTCACAAAATTCTCCTAGTTTTTCTATTTCTTAATTCCTATTTTTTCTCTTTGTTATTTTGAATTTAATTGATCTTTTTATGTTCTTTTTTGTTCAGTGAAAATAAGATCTTGCAAGTAGAAGTCTTTTTATAAAAACATAGAAGAGAGTGTTACATGTTATATTTATTGGTAGAAAAATTGTTTGAAGGCTTTTCAAGATTTCGTCTACTTATCAAGGTACCATTTTATTCAATTTTACCTATTTATATATTTTTGAAATATAATATAAATTGGTTGAAAGGTTTTATAAGAGTTCTATTAAAAAGGTGTTGTATTTTATTTGTATCTGTTTTATATTTTTGAGATATTCCAGACATTAATTTGAGCGTTATATGGTCTTCTGATTTACCCAAAAAATCATTAATATTTGTATTTAGGATGCTTTGTGTATCAAGTTTGAAAAAAAAAAGTGTTTTTCAAAGTCTAAACATAAGATTATTTTGTATTATAAGTATAATTTTATTCAATGTGCAATTGTTCTTTTAAAAAGTAAAATTTAGTCGCTTTTAAATTTCTATATTTTTCAAACCTAGAAAGATTTAATACATAAAATTTAGTTAATTTTAACTAAATATTAGATAAATAATTAAATGATTATTTTGTCAGTGTGAACTCTATTTTAAAAGGATAAAAAATAATTATATTTTGGCTTCATAAAATAACATTTAGTAACTTAATTTTAACTTTTCATTTTCCTTTTATGAGATATATTAATACCAAATGAAGTTACACTTTATAATATATTTTCTCGTATCACGAGTTGAAAAATTCTGATGGACAACTAGTTAGTTAATGATTACTACATAAATGATCAAAATTATAATTGATTTTAAAGTTTTAAATATTGCAATCTCCATTTTAATTTATGTAGTGTTATTTAACTTGAAATCTCTGTTTCAATTTATATGATATTATTTGACTTGAACAGAGTTTAAGAAATAAGAAAAAAGTTTGTTAAGCTTACCAAAAAAATTCATTAAAGTTAAATTAGTACTCACTTATTTTAGTTGATTTTTATTCATAATAACGTGTTGAGTGGAATCCAATAAGAATAAGGATAAAGTGTTGAGTGACAATTTTATCTTCATTTTTTTTGTCTTCAATAAACATTTCTATTTCTATTTCCATAAATAGAAAAAGTGAGAAGAATTTAAGTCAAAAAAGGGAATTGCATAAATATCTCATAACTATTACTCTTCTAATAATGGTCCACTATGACTTGACACATATCTTAAAAAATAATAAATTATAAGAATAATATTACTATTTTATCCTTTAAATAAATTGGATTTAATGTTTTAAGAAATATATTAGATATTAAATATTGATTAGTAATAGTAAAACAAACATAAAAGGATAAAATTATCTCTCAGTTTTTTAAATTAGATAAAAATTATTTGACAACTATTTTTGATAGAGTAAATAAGTAAATATGCACGGAGGTATGATTTATTTTCTTAAAAAGATTCACTTTTCATTTAATATTTGCTTTGAAATTCAATGAATTTGGACTGTACAGATTTTTGGTGAATTAACACTCCTTATTGCAGTAGAAGATTACACCTTTAAATATTTTATTTTCTCTTCTTCCCTTATTTAATTAGGTTTTATCTTTATATATTCCAAGTTAAAATATTATATCATTCTTCACTTATCTATAAAGGTAAAGAAAAGTTCTTTCAAAATTCTCCTAATTTTTCTACTTTTTGATTATTATTTTCCCTTTGTTATTTTGAATTTATTTGATTTTTTTATGTTCTTTTTGTTCAGTGAACAGAAAATATAACAAGTTGAAGTTTAGAGAATAGTGTTGGTGGAAGAAAAATTGATTGAAGACTTTTCAACATTTTGTCTACTTATAAAGGTACCATTTTATTCAATTTTACCTATTTATATATTTTTGAAATATAATATAAATTTTGAAAAGTTTTGTTAAGAGTTCTAACAAAAAGGTGTTGTTTTATTTTGTTTGTATCTGTTTTTATATTATTTGAGATATTCAAAGCATTAAAATAAGAAGACTACGTTTAATATTACTTGTTTTCTGTCAATAGAATAGAATAAATTAATGTAACACAGATCGAAAAATGTTTCTGATATCCACCATTATTTAGTATTGTTTTTAATATTTTATTTTTGTAATGTGTTTCAATTATTGCATTATTTTGTTGTTATTGCTTCCTTCGAATAGACTTTGTACTATTTTCTTGTGATTCAATATGTTTTCTTCTTTGTATATGAAATTGATGCATACGTTGTTGTTGATCGAATAATAAGGGTAAAAATTAAAGTGAGGTCATAATTCACGTGCTTTTGAGTAAAATTTACTTATATAATATTGATTTATTTATATACTTTGAATAATATTTTATTCTTGTATTGTGTTTCGATTATTGTATTATTTTTGTAGTGGTTACTTCCTTCTGTTAGACTTTGCACTATTTTCTTGCGATTCAGTATGTTTTCTTTCTTTGTATATGAAATTACTGCATTTAAACTGAGTGTATGTCGTTGTTGTTGTTGATCAAAAAATGAGGGTAAAAATTAAAGTTAGGTCATAATTCACGTGCTTTCGAGTAAAATTTACTTGATTTATTTATATACTTTGAATAACATTTACATTTTGATTGGATTGTGTATATGGACAACTAAACTTTGAACTCAATTGAATAACTATTAGCATGAGCAATCTTTGAGTTCTTCCTTCCAACTTTTCAATCACTTATTATACATGTGTAACACACGTGTTCAGAAACTAGATTTAACGTAACATTTCACTTACTTTGTTTGTGTATAATTTATCAATGTAGGCTTCAAATGGTGAGAAATGGAGATGAGGATGATGAAGAAAGGGGAGTTGTGCGGGTGGAATCAACAGAGGATGCATTCAAGGACGAATATGTGCCTCCTTGGCAGAAACAAATAACGTTGAGGGCAATGGTGACCGGATTGATCTTGAGCGTTGTCTTCAACTTCATCGTTTGCAAACTCAATCTCACAACTGGTGTTATCCCTTCTCTCAATGTTGCAGCTGGACTCTTGGGGTTCGCGGGGGTTAGATCATGGACTGTTGTTATTGACAAGTTTGGCATGTTGAAGCAGCCTTTTACTAGGCAGGAGAATACTGTTATACAGACGTGTGTCGTTGCTTCTTCTGGCATTGCTTTTAGTAGCGGGACATCAAGTTATATGTTGGGAATGAGTCCGTATATAGCAACTCAATCAGGGGCAGGAAATACCCCGAATAATACTAAGACACTTTCTATTAGTTGGATGTTTCCTTATCTTTTTGTGGTTAGTTTTGCCGGCCTCTTCTCCATTGTGGCATTAAGAAAGTTGATGATAATCAAGTATAAGTTGACATATCCTAGTGGAACTGCAACTGCATATCTTATCAACTGTTTTCACACTCCAAAAGGAGCTAAGCTCGCGAAGAAACAAGTTAGTTCATTGTTCAAATCGTTTGGGTTCAGCTTTATATTCGGGGCTATTCAGTGGTTAGTTGCACGGGATGAAGGGTGTGGATTTGGTAGCTTGCATACATTTGGTGCTCAAGCTTATGCTAAAAGGTTCTATTTTGATTTCTCGTCTACGTACGTTGGAGTTGGTATGCTTTGCCCTTACATGGTCAACATATCATTGCTAATTGGTGCTATAGTATCATGGGGTATAATGTGGCCAATGATTGAGGCAAAGAAAGGGGTTTGGTACTCTGCTGATTTATCCGCGACAAGTCTTCATGGTATTCAAGGATACAGAGTATTTATCGCGATTGCCATGATGCTTGGTGATGGTGTTTTCCATTTTGCCTACATGTTGGTGGTTACAATCTTAAGTTTCACAAAGAGGAAGAAAGAAGATGAAGAAGAGGATGATGACAATAAGATACAAAACGAGTACTTTTTGAAAGACCAGATTCCTAACTGGGCAGCAGCTGTGGGATACGCGTGTATTGTAGTCGTATCTATCATTGCGATACCCATTATCTTCCCCTCACTTAAATGGTATCAGATTTTGGTTGCCTATTTAATCGCTCCTATTTTGGCCTTCTGCAATTCTTATGGAGCTGGCCTTACTGACTGGTCCCTTGCCTCAAATTACGGAAAAATTGCAATCCTTACGTTTAGTTATTGGGTTGGTTTGGAGAACGGTGGAGTGATTGCTGGGCTCGCTTCATGTGGTTTGATGATGTGCATAGTAGACACAGCTTCTGGCTTGATGGGAGATTTCAAAACTGGTTACTTAACCCTTTCATCTCCGCGTTCCATGTTCTTTAGCCAACTCATTGGAACTGCCATGGGTTGCATCATAACCCCTCTAGTCTTTTCAATTTTCAACACTGCCTATCACTTAGGCGATCCAAACGGTCCATACCCTGCACCATATGCTCTCATGTATCGTGGAATCGCCTTACTTGGAGTTGAAGGTTTTGATAGTCTACCCACTCATTGCCTCAGTCTCTCTATTTGGTTCTTTCTAGCTGCAATACTCATCAATCTAGTGACTCAGTTGCTGGAGAAATTTGAGACCAAGTATAGAATTTATCGATTCATTCCGAGTCCAATGTGTATGGCCATACCATTTTACCTTGGAGGGTACTTTGCCATTGACATGTGTTTAGGGTCATTGATCCTATTCGGTTGGCAAATGTATAACAAGCAGAAGGCAAAAGATTTTGGACCTGCAGTGGCTTCTGGTTTAATATGTGGTGA
>JAJOOS010006287.1:0-20620 GCA_029582725.1 Solanum chiquidenum
CAGTAGTAATTAACTAATTATCATGAAATTTTATTTGTAAAATTTAAAATTCTATAACAATTACTATTTTAATTACAAAATCAAAAAGTGATCAGTAATGCTAGTTCATATATATAACTAATTCTGTAATCAAACGAGTCAGATAATGAGTTTTTGAATTATAATTAAAGAAAGTGATGATCGAACTTCCTCATCTTTATAATAAATATAATTTTCATAGTCAGAAAATAACTATAGGAAAATTTAAATAATAATATTGGGTTTCTTATCTTCCTCTCTGTAAAGCCTTCTCAGCAGTATCCATTTCTTCCAAGATTCTGACCTTTCTCTTGGCCGGAATGGGCGTAGTCGGTCCGAAACTAACATAATGGCCAGAAACAGCATTGAGTGCCGAATATATATCACGAAACGAAGCCCGTCCCAACAAAGCCTTCTCTCTTCTATACTTTGCAACCCAGTAATTCGACGCTTCTCTTAGCTCAGCAACTGAATCAGCTATGTTCGGATCTCCTTTATCCATATTCAACGTAGATCTCACCTTCTGTATCACTTCCGATGCTTCCTTCACGTATTCCTCGTCGGTAGCCGCGAATGCTGACGTGGCGGGAAGGAAAAGGGATGGAGAGAGGATTCCGGCTGACAGAGAGAGGAATTCGCGGCGGCGGCGGAGGGTGGTGGTGGTGGTGGTGGTGGTGACGGAGGAGATGAGTTTTGATCGGATAGGGGTGATGAGGGATTTGGGGGTTGATGTGGATGGGGTAATTAGGGTTGGAGAAGCCATTGATTTGATTATTATTTTTTTTTGGAGAGAAAGGGAAAATTTGGAGAAAGAGAGAGGTGTTGTAGTTTTGGTGAGGGAGGGAGATTAGTGCCACGTGTCTTATCATCTTATCAAGATACTATATAGTTTATGGATGAGAAAAAGTATAGTTAGATTTTAGTATGATATATGGTGTGACCTGGACATTTGGTGAAATTTAACTTAGCCTTCTGGAAATATTTAGACACTTCATAATTTATGTACATGATAAAGTTTTTCACTATTACGTATTTTTAAATAAATTTAAAGTTAAATACTTTCTAGTCATATGACATAAATTGACGTATTAAGTTAACCATTTATAATATATTATCTCATTTAATTATAATCATTAACCTCAATAAGCTGAAAAATTTCAAAGAGGTGACAATATATGATATAATTAGTTTATGTATGTAATAGATACTTGAAAACCATGTGTAATTTTTTTCAAGAAGTAGAAGTGTCTAATAGGATGATTTTATCATGTATTTAGATGGTCAATTAAAATTGATAGGTAGCAGTGCGTTGTTTAGGGTCTGTTTGGAAAGTCACCTGTTAATTGAAATTGGTGTAATTACTAGGATAAGTAATTATCAGCCTAGTAATTACACTGACATGTTTGGTTGTCACAGTGTAATTACACATGTCCTGTTTGGATGTCACAATGTAATTACATACACATGTTGTGTTTTGATGCACAATTGCAATCATAAAATTATACTATTAAATTCTAAAAATAAAAATTAATTATTTAAAATTTATACAAGACAAATAAGAAATTATATAAATGATATTAAATTAATTATTTAAGATATATATTATTTTTTGAAAATATATTAATTAATAAACATATGTTCTTAACTAATATTATGAAAAAATAATTGATTTATATTTTTTCAAATTAATATATTTCAATGGAATTGATCATAAAAACTAAAAGTATGAAGTTTCTACGAACATCGTGAAATGCATGTTTGATAAAAAGATTAACATATAAAATGTCATAAATTATTAAAATGTTTGACAAAAAGATAATCTATCAAGTCTAATTAAAAAATGACTTGCAATGTGAATTCAATATTACTAAAACAAATGAAACTGAAAATATAACATAAATTATACATTCAAAACAAAGAATTTAACATAATACTCTTATCGCAAATTTCAACATAGCATACAAAACTATGATTTATTTTTTATTTATTTTTTAAAAAACGTAAGTCTATAATCTTTCTTAACAATAAATTCTATTTTAATTTAAAAATTAAAATACTAATAAAATTATGCTAATGAGAAATAAGCATGGCATAAAGAAATAGATAATACGAAAAAATTGTATAGAATCACATGAAGTAAGGTTGAGAACGAGAAGAAAATGAAATATAATAATATAAAATATAAAATAAACTTTTGGAAATTTTTAAAAATAGAAAAAACTTAAAATAATAGAAGTAAAAAAACTAAAACAAAATATAAAAAATAAAATAAAAAGTAATCAGCTGGTAATTACGTCATGTAATTACCAGCAATTCACGGTTTCTGCCTGTGAATTGGAGAGTGTAATTACCTCCTGGCAATTACACCAATTACCTGCTGATCAAATAATTACCTGTCCAACCAAACATGACAAACATTGTAATTACACTCAAATACACCAAATCGAATTACCATAGTGTCCTTCCAAACAGGCCCTTAATATATATCTTTACTGGTAATTGTAGTAAATGGAACAAGATTGAAGAGTAACAATAGCGCAAAAGCAGAAGATGGAAAGCCGCAAACATAACCGGATAAGAAGTGTCTGAAGTCTCTTAAAAGTTTAAGAGCAACTTTCACATATTGGAAACATAAAAATCATATTTGTATATTATAGTTATAGCTTGTATAATTGCAGTCCATGGCAAACTTTATGTTTGCTATGGAGCATCAAATTGTATAACTCATTGGCAGGTCATTTGTATAAATTGTTGGCAGCCTTTCGTTTGTATAAATCGTTGGCAGCCTCTCAATTCAATTTTATGGATTTGTATATCTGCATAAAATCTGTATACAATTGAATCGAAATAAAATATTTGTATATCAAATCTCTCTCTCTCGCTTTATACAACACAAATTATACATTGTAATTTGTATAATTTGTGTTTGTATAAAGAGAGAAAGAGAGAAAGGTAAAAGAGAACTGGGCAGGGGAAGATCTATATTTGTATAATTATAAGTGTATAGGACGAAAATATATGTATTTCTATAGATGGTTTTCTCTAGCTTTATACAAACACAAACACAAACATATTTTATACATTTGTGTTTGTATAAAAACGAGAGAGGCGAGGGAGAGACTGGCGAGAGTGGTGAGCGAGAAACCTAGGGAGAGAGGCGAATGACACATGTTTGCTATGAATTACAATTAAATCAAACCGTGGTTATAGCATTTAAGTTGAATTAATAATTTGTTATTTTATACAATTTTCTCAATGTTGAATCTAATCTCTTGTGCATAATATGGGCCTGTGTAATTAAAGAGAAATGGGTCAATCTGCAGCAGGCCTGGCCTGTGTGATCACACTTATAACGAGCTAAATCAACAAATTAGCCCAGCTTATAAAATATGGGTAGGTCTATTCAAAAGCCTAAATAGAAACCAAGATGCCCCAATTCACTAGCCCAAACAGTTGAGCAACTTTCACATATAACAAACATAAAAATCATATTTGTATGTTATAGTTATAGTTTGCATAATTGCGCTCCGCAAACATAAATATGTATATTTCGCTATACATATACAAAAGAAAGCAATTGTATAATCTGTTTCGGTATATATATACAAAAGATCAATTGTATAATTTGTGTTTGTATAAAGCGAGAAAGAGAGAAAGACAAAAGAAAACTGGGCAGGGGAAGATTGTATTTGTATAATCATAAGTGTATAGGGCGAAAATATATGCATTTGTATTTGTATATACAATTTTCTATCGCTTTATACAAACACAAACACAATGTATACATTTGTGTTTGTAGAAAGTGAGAGTGGCGAGAGGGGAACGAAAGTATATGTATATATATAATTTTCTCTCGCTTTATACAAACACAAACGCATTTTATACATTTGTGTTTGTATAAAAGTGAGAGAAGCGAGGGAGATTGCCCAACGAGAACGCGCGAGAGTGACGAGCAAGATTCACCAGGAGAGAAGCGAAACAACAACATATTGCTATGGTGTAAATCAAACTATGGTTATAGCATTTAATTTGAATTAATAGTTTGCTATTATATACAACTTTCCCCAAACAGTTCATCAATCGTAATTCTTGGGGTCTTTCGCACAAATGTCCCTATTTTGGAGTCTTGAACTGTGGGAACAAAAATTAAACACTTGAGATAAAAGGGTCAACTTTCATGCAAACAGAAAATTCCTTTTCAAGTATTAACCTAAAAACCCAATTATTCAATCGCTTGAATTAAAAATAACTGATGAATATAATACATATATAATATGTATACCGGCAATTTTGGTAAAGATCCGTTTTTTTCCTTTTGTGCCAAGGAGATAGCCAACTTAGCTTCTTAGTGCAATGAGTGAGAATCTTAATAACCTATGGATACAAAAATCTACTCATAAGTATCATGAGCTCTTAGGTTAATTAGTAGTCTCTTACTGCCTAATTCAAATATTTTACTCTCATATTAACTAGGAGTATGTGGAAAAGTTGGAGAAAGTACTATAGTTTCCATGAAGTTTTAATCCCTCTTTGGAACTTGAACAATGTGAGGCTCAATTCTCAAACACCCTTCCCCGCACGCCCACGCCTTAAACAGTGACGGAATCAAGATTTTCATTAACAGGATATCAATGGTTGTAGTAAGAAAAATAATTATGTGGACAATAAGGCTAATACAGATAACCTCAAGAAATATTCAGCAACCCCTTAATCACTAGACTAAATATTCAATTTGTGTCAAGAGATGTCAATATTTGTGTATATATTTATTAAACCAAAATTGACCACTATATATAATGTAATTTTCCGGAGAAGGGGTGCCCCTTTGACATCCCTTGGGAAAGGGTATCATCCTTGAGCGTGGACACCGGACAATATAAGACGTGGGGGCCCAACATTTGGATGTATGTGGTACCGTATTAATAAAGAAATAGATCTTGAGTCTAACTCATTTCAAAAACTAGCTCACCTGAAGAGAATTACCCCGACCATATAAGAAGATTTTTTCATCCGTAAATGTACGACTCCAACATATTATACAAGAACTTTATATGTACGTATTTGTATGATTGAAAATATGTGGAAGAGGCTAAATGTAGAATACAGACACAAGAGGTAGTTGACTTTAAACATGATAAGTATGTTACAAAGTGAAAAGGACATAAACCATGAATACAATTTGTAAATGATAACACAATATAACCTTGTATATTACGCAATTTTAAATGAGAGCAAAGTTGTATATAATAAGTAGTCGATATTTTAGCAAAGTAGAATGATCATGACCACACACATCATGGTCTTCTTTACATGTCTCGAAAGCATTGAACTTATTCAAGTCATCATTTCTGACTAGTCATTTTCTATAGGACATAAATTCTCCAATATTGCATTTGTGATTCTTAGATTTTTTTAATATTTTATTTTGTTCGGTGTCTGTTATTTATTTTGAGATTTTGATTCATTTAATCTTACGTGCTTACAAGTTAGGTTTGTTCAATGGTTAAACAATACTCTCATCATCAATTGATAGGTTGAGAGTTTGAGTCACGGTGAAGGATAATTAAGTGGGAAAGGAAAATGTTTCTTATCAGAATATTTTTCATCTACTATGGATCGAAGGGTAATTACATATATCTAAAACAGTGGAAAATCAACAAATTCCAAAACAAAGTGAGACACTCTAAATATAATTAAAGTACTCTAAAAATAAAATTAAAAAGCGAAATGAGTGTTCAATCCATAACTTAACGTATTTTATTTATATAATATTGGCTCCCATAGTAGATTATTTAAAGTTTGGGTATACACTATGTGCAAGTTGGGTTGAGGTAAGCAAATGAATCTTTGGGATCACTATATGGATTGTGGAGTTGTAGTACTCAAATAAAGTGAAAAGCATGGACCAAATAGGTCCCCAAAAACTTTCACTACGTGCTGAGTATAATGGCATTATTTTGGTGCTCACTGGGTAAATTCATTTATGTGTAATAGCTCATAAATCGAACAGAAAATGTAAATAATATTAGACAAGTTTGATGTGACAAGCTTAATCGAGAAGATGTTGAACGGAATGTAAATCACACTAATCATATATTGGCATTATGTCATGGTTTTATGTTGAATCAACTTTGTGTAGCATGAAAATATCTTGCCCTTTTTGAGGAGTGAATTTAGGTGAATTAATAATATTACACACATTATTTATTTTCTCTTAAATCCCAGAGCCCACTACATGTCGAAGAAATTTCACCCAATAGTGTATTTGTACATATGCAATCATTCTCTAAAAATATTTTGTATTTGTAGTCAACATTAAAGTTACTTTTACTGTAAGTTTAAAGAATTGGAATTAAAATTCAAAAAGAAAAAATTGAGTTCAAAACAAGTAGATTTTATTGAAACTTTCTAAAAATATTTATTGGTAGCTTAAATTATCTGAGTGTGATTTCTAAAAATAGTTGTCTCAATCTATTTATCATTTTATAAGTTTAAGAGTGTATAAAAGAGAAACACGATAGATAATTTGATAGAAAGAACGTAATATAATGTACCATTAAAAACTTCAATTACAAAGCTAAATAAATCAATTTATTGAACCTCGAGAACCGTCATTAGTAAAAAATAAAATGCTTGTGTTTTAAAGAAGGAAAAATGGTCTGAAAAATACTCCAACTTTGGCTGAAATTGTTGTTACGATACCAAACTTTATGGAGGACCTTTTATCCCTCTGCATTATTTAATAGTGTATTTTAAAGGTATATATGTGCCCACGTGGACACATTACTATTTATAATGATGAAATATTTATGATGTCCATGCAGGCACATATATACCTTTAAAATACACAATTAAATAGTACAAGGGGTAAAAAGTCATTTCCAAAATTTGATATTGTAACAGCAATTTCGACCAAAGTTGGAGTATTTTTCAAACCCTTTTCCTTTTAAAGAACGAACTTATAAATGTTGACCAATGTTTTCTAATAAACTAAAATTTCCTTGATCCCCTAATCCTTGTACTTTATAATTAATTAGAGAAACCATTTTGAAAAGAAAATAGAAATTGTTTTGAAAAATAATGTTGAGGTTACTATATGGTCCTGTACTCCTGTTGTGTAATCATGTATATTGTGTTGATTGCATTAAAAGAAAATATCTTTTTGACTTTCACATTACACATACAGGGAAAGCAGTCAAGATTTTTCTCCTTTTTCCTTTTGTTATATTAGTGCTAAATCCTGCTCCCTACACTACGTCAAAAATGATCTTTAGCGACGCAATTATTTAGCAGCAATTAACACTCTTTATATATATCCCTAAAATCTTTAGCGACACTAAATTTAATGACACTTAACTAATGATGATGAAGACTTTAGCACTCTTTATTAATGTATCTATTTATTATCGCTAAAGGTTATTTTTGTTGTAGTGCTATCTAGTAAAATGCAAAAATTCCATTCACCTAATTGAATATATCTCAAGCCTTGGTCATTGAATTTTATACAAGTGAAGTTGTTATTCTTTAACCATGACAAATATATTACTAGGGGATGAGGTGATCAAGGTTGGGGGTTGGTGAGGTGGGAGTCTGAATTAGTATTTTTTTTATATATATATATTCAATGAAGTTCTTAAAATAAATATATGAGTTGAATCAGAGTTATTAGATTCGATCGGATGGATAACCCTTATTCTAGCTCCAATAGTATTATATTCTTGTTTAGAGTGTCATTTGTGAAATTTGATTTATTCATATTAAGGGTTCGTTTGGTCATGCGATATGAAATCATGATATGGTATCATAATATGAAATTATAAGATGAAATTAAAGTTTATTTGTTTGGACATTCGATATGGAATTTTTGTGTTGCATATTTTCTCATAAACACAAGAATCTCATAAGTTGTAAAACTATTAAAATAACCCCAATTATTTATTCATTCTTACCAAATAAATAAAAATTTATAAAATTACACAATAAATTATTACAAAGCTAATTGTTCTCCACTTAAGTAACTGTTTCATCTAACTTTAATTGATCAAACTTTATTGTAGCGTACTAGTTTTTAATATGTTCCCCTACATAGTACGGACAATCTTCTTACGTTTAACTTGCATTTCTCGATCATATGACCGAGAAGACGAACCAACATTGTTACTTTGAGTCATTTGTTGGTCAATATCATTCGCAACTATATTTCCATGCTCATGTACCATAAATATTTCATCACTCATTTGGTATTTTCACAAATAATTATGTAACACTACACAAGCTATGACAATTTTCACTTGTATGTCAATATCATAATGGTTCATGTCTTGTTTCACTTGTGTGCAATTACACATTTTTAGTGCATTAATTTCGTACTAAAATCAAACATATTGGAAGTAGTGATTATCAAACATACATCACCAATTTTGTCCTTTTTCATATTAAATTGTTTTAAAATTTTCATATGTAGCCGAAAGAGAAGGTTTTTTTTATTATGAAAAAACAAAAACTCCCTCCGTTCTTATTTATATTCACCAAATCAATTCCTACTTTATCATTTATATTCATCAAATTTAAAGTAATAATAAATTTTATGTTGGTGAGAATAATAATTTTTAAAAGTAATGATGTGATTATAAATTTTATTTACATATGAAATAAATGGTTAGTAAATATAAATATGGGGTTGTTTTAACAAAATATAAACTTATGGATCAATTTTTGTATTTTAAAATCTCAAATCATGATATGGAATTTTCATATCATAATATGGAATCATGAGATAGAATCAACATGAAATCGCATGTCCAAACATTGATTCCATCTTACAATTCTATATCGTGATATGATATCGCATGATCAAACACCTACTTACTCTCGCCTTGCATATCAGTAGTATTAGCCTGGTTTATGCTACTACATGTAATTTACTGTGCTTTAGCTATATATCAATTAATTTAATTGTGGTTACTATTCTTTTTCTTCGTATACTTTAGAATATTTCTCTATTATTTGCGATTATTTATTTATTTTTTAAAAACTTATTTACTTCAAGAAAATATTTCCATAAATATTTATTTGAAAATATTTTTGTCCGTACCAACCATATGTCTATAAATGACATCAAGTTAGATTACTAATCCTATAATAATGGAAGTGGAAATAGCAGTCGGTGCATATAAATGTAAGTATCTCATTAATTAATATATGGACAAAATGCTGAAATGTTTTTTTATTGTAAATATAGGACATAAGAAAACGACATATAACTAAAAATTTAAAGAGGAAAAAGGGGGAAAAAATATATAAATGAATATGCAAAATGAGAAAAAAGGAAGGGATGTAGGGGCAGTGGGGATATATACTAAATCTTTGTAGATTCTTTTTATTTTAAAAATAAAAATTACAGCATAAATGAGAACATTAATAAACTAAATAAAGGTATAACTGAAAAGATGTTGTTTTTTCAAGAATAATAAAAAAGTAAGCATAAAAAATGCCATTTGTTTTTTCATGTATAAACTATAGATTTAATGGACAAATAAGACTTAAAAAGTAGAAACATGTGATTACTGTTTAGTACACTTATGGAAAGAGAGCTTTTTACATAATCCCAATTGATGAAATAAAGTTATACTAATAAATTAGAAGCAAATCCAACTTAGTGGATTTTCCTTTTTTGTCGCTTTAATATTTTTTTCTTCTTTACTAGTACTAGTAAATATTCTTACTAAAATAACTTGAAGTGTGCATTATTTTTAAACAATAATATTCTACATTATTTCTATTTTTAAAATTTCTCATCCGATGTACTTCTATATTAGTAATAATACTCGATCAATATTAAAAAGAGAGATTTATTTTTGTCACGAATATATAGAAAATTTATGTTATAAAATATGATTTTTCACATGCAATATTGTTTTCCACTATTTTTTCTTTTTCACCGATTCAATCAAAATATAAATGAGAATAGCCACTGAACATATTTTTTTGTGGATTTAATGAAAATTAAATAGAAAATTGCATTGGAAAATCTGACGTTAAAAATAAAAGAGTAAACTTTAGGTTTAGCAAATATAAAAATCATATTTGTATGTTATAGCTATAGTTTGTATAATTGCGCTCCATAACAAACTTTATGTTTGCTATGGCTATTAATCTGTATATTTCGGTATACATATACATAAAAAATATATATTTGGGTCTATTTGTATATTTCGGTATATAAATGGGTCCTGCATTTGTATATTTTGATATATAAATGGGTCCTGCATTTGTATATTTCGGTATACAAATGGGATGGCAAAAAACATGGATTGTTTGTTGCGAATTACAAATAAAAGAAACTATATATGACTATAACATTTAATTTGAATTAATAATTTGCTATTTTATACAATTTTCTCAAAATAAAACGCTCTTTAATAAAAACGATTCTCCGTACTTAACAAAGTTTGAACTAAAAACCTCTATAGGTTACATTTTGCCTAGTGCATTCACTGCTATAGTTACTTAATTGCTTTTGCTTCAGAATTAAATTGAAATTCCACCAAACAAGGTAAAAGGAAAAACACATACTCTATTAATTAGATTTTGAAAGTTAGGTCAAAATTAAAACTATGAAATTAATTTGTGGGGCATTTTTCTCTTTACTGTTCTAACGTTCGGACAGATGAATAATTAAGTAGATTAAAGAAAGGAACTAACGAGTGAATTATTTAAATATTTGCGAAAGGACATCCTTTTTTTCCAAAAATTATTACTAGCATTATCTTCGAACTTTATAACCTGAACATGAGAATATAATGGACACACTATTAAAAATATTAGTACTATGTTTTCACTGGAATTTCTCATTGAAAAATGTCTAATAGTTATTTCATTATTTTTTTTAATTGAGTCAGTAAGAAAAGACAAAGCGATACAATAATATTTTTATACGAAAAAATTAAGAAGCCTCTAAGTATTTCGGTGAGAATTTGTTCATAATTTTTTTCAATGAGATGATTTGGTAAGAAATAAATGAAAAAAAAAATCATATTTCATGATATCATTTTTTAATCTGCAATAAAAAAATAATCTTTATTTCTAATAGTGACACGTCTTTATCTTAATTATTTAACAATTTTTTGTCTAATAGTGACACATCTTTTCTTAATTATAAATAACATAAATATGTTGTAAAGGAACAAAACAAGTTGACAAAATATCATTGTGGAAAAATTGTGTGTCTTGGAATTTGACCACAAAAAAATATGGCTACAGCTATGATATAAAATTGGCTATCTTATACTTCAGTATTTAGTATATAAAGTCGTATCAATTTGAGACAAAAAAGTTCTCGTGATTTTTCTTTTATGGTATATATTTACAAGTGGATTCAAAAGTTGCCCCTTTTATTAATTTAACAGTTTTTGGTTGGACAACAGTATACTTGTGAAGTCCATCACTGATTCCCACCATGAATAAAAAACTCGAATTACAAGAGTATCGATTAAATTTGAATCTCACACTGTATGATTTGTTTGACTATGACGCTCTCAATAAAATTTTCTTCATATTCAGGATTCAAAAATTACTCGTGGAGCAATTCCATCACTGCACTACAATCCATAATAATTAATCGTTTAATAATTACTCTCACGCTCAAGTAAGAATATATTTTTTATAACTAACATATAGATAATTAAGCAACATATTCCTTCAACATCAAACATTCTAATGAAAAAGTAATCTCAATCTTAAATACTCAATTTAGAATAACATATTCTCAACTAGTGAATACACAATTATGTTTAGCATAATCAATTAAAACTGAATTATCCCATTCATGCTCATCATTAGATGAAGGTCAGATAATAGCCAATCACATTAAAATTATATTTACAAGAAAACTAAGCATATATAATTTACAGAAAATACTCCTGAATTATTAGTTTCGTCGTCAAACTATTGACAACCTTAAAAATATCATTCTACTTAACTAACTAAATTTAGATTTGAACACTTTTTTAAAAAAATTTCCACTCGATATTTGAAATCTACGTTGAACCCTGAAGAAGAAAAAAGATAATGGGAACATCTTTTTAAACTAGAAGAAAAGGATGTGAACTGGAAAGAATATCTTAAAGATTTTTGATTACTTTTTTTACGTGTGTAAACTGTGTAGTAGTTGGATGTTGCAGGAACCTACCCTTTTTCCCGCCATTCATTCTTCAACTTTACAATCAACCTACGTATATATTTACTCAAGCGGATCAATAAAAATTGTGATAGAGTGGTAAGTGACACTATTTTTAATTAAGAAATTTTGAATTTGAGTTTCTTTGAGTATGAAGTCGCTTTTGTTAGAAAAGTTTTATCCTTCAATGTGGGATTTTTCATCGCTCTAACGTGAATACCGAACACCAGATGAAAAACAAAAAAATAAAATAAGCAAAGCTAGCCTTTGAGATACGAGCAATCAAATACAGTAACTTTAATTAAAATTTATATTTATCTCAATCAACTTAATAGAGTAGAACTTCTCATTCATAAATTTCACATTTTTATTGATATGTATATATTTATAAAAAATAAATATAAAAATAATTCTTATGTCCAATAATAGTTGTCCACTATTGAATTGGCACACCTCTAAAAAAAATTATAAATAAAAGGGTAATTTTACTATATAACCCTTTGAATTTAATAAATATAATGTCTTGAAAAAATATAATAGGGAAATGACTATAATTAATGATAAGAATAAATTAGAAATTAAGTGTAAAATTATCCATAAATTTTATAAAGTGGATAATTATTATTAGACATCTATTTTTAGTAATGAACAAGTATTATTGAATAGAGAAAGTAAGATTTATCAGTGTTGCATTTTAACATATTTCGATATCTTATTATAAACTATGATTTTCTTATTAAAACAGAATATGTAAGAATCAGGAAAGTTTTAATAACTACCTTCCATATTTATGAAAGAAATATAATTTTTCTAAATAAAATTAAATTTCAAATTATGATTTCATTTCACATAATTAATTTTTATTTAGAGAAGCAAGGGTCAACGCTTCACACGATGCCACGTAAGCTGGGCCCACAAATTTAGCTATGGTATATGTAGGCTGTCGCGTGCTTATCTGTATATGATTTCATGTTGTCGCGCGTGCAATACACTCTCCCTTTGATTGATTGATTTGAGCGGCAATTCCACTTACCATTCAATTCATTCCTCCAAAAAACTTTACGTGAAATCGTCATTTACTTCTATTAGTCGCAAATCGCAATTTATGTGGAAGTGTTTGAATCGAACCTGAAATGAAATAAATTGTAAATATTTATTTGAACTTCATGTAAATAACAATGTCCGAAAAGTGTAAATTTGAGATGAGTTTGAACTCTATATATTTTATATGATATTAATTGATTTGACACGGTGTTAAATTTTCTTAAAATTTGTGGTCTAAACAGATTCTTAGATATTTTGGCTGAAAAATTATTTTACTACGGATAAAAAAAGTGAAATTTTAGAATTAAATTATTATAAATTATAGTAAAATGATATTTGTTTAGGTATCCTAAAAAGGAAATAGTGTCACATACAATGGAACAAAGAGAATATTTTCTTTGTTCTAATTTATATGACAGACTTTTCTTTTTAATCAATTTAAGAAAGAATGACAATTGTTTATATTTAGTTTGAAAATATTCATTTGATCCTTAATGAAATGAATTATAATCACCCAAATATGTACGACTTATTTTATTTCACAAATTTCAATTTTTTCATTCTTTTTTAATCTTTGCGTTCAATTAAAAATTACTCACGTAAGTAATAAATTGGAACGAATGGAGTATAAGTAAATAATGTAATTATACAAGTAATTGCAAGTATGAATGGTAAGTTTCTCTTCATCCTTAATCATGAGTCTGGAGTTCGAGTTCCCCTGGATACAGAGTCACATTTGTTAGAGAGTGTTTTTCCCCATTATGAGACTTTCTGATGCGAATCTAAATTTAATCGAAGTTCAATATAAATACGACCGAAAACTAAAACAAGAGATCACTCTTTTTATGGACAAAGTATTAGGTTTGTGTTGTCCTCACAAACCATGTCCCAATTACTTTGTCTATTAAGCTGAAAAGGGTAGTTAATACATCATGTCTATCATGACATTAAATATAATTCTTTGCTTTTCCACAACTTATTCTGCTTAATTAAGATACTTTGTACCTCTAACATAATTTCTTAATTCCTTGCTTTTCCAAAACCTTTCTATGTTATGAATTAGTTTAATTTCAACTACCCCATAGAATAGGAGTTTTTCAAAAAATTAAAAAATCAAAGATAAATTTAGGAAAGTTCCAAAAAAGTTTTCTTGTATTTGCTAAAAAAATAAATTAATGGTGGAATTAAAAACTCTAATAAATTGATTCAAGAAAATGTTAAACATATCATAGTTGGAAATCAAACCTATAACTTGAAATAATTTAAATTACATTCAATACTACTCGACAAGTTTCCATTATGTAAAATAATTTCAACAATTTATTTCATACACAAAATCATTTGTACTTATATGCTCAATATTGTTTTCTGATAAAGAATGATGTTATGTTATATTAAATAAATTTAAAGATTTTTTTTTAAATTTTACGTACAGATGGTATAAAAAAATGTCTACCAACCAATCAAATCTTATTCGACAATCGACATTTATATTATAGTCTGACTAATTAAATTAACAGATTGAGTTATTCTTGAGACAACACTCATATATAGTAAAAACTCTTTCATGCTCAAACATCAAGCCCTAAAAATTCTAGTACAGCATAGATTAGGATGAAGGATCAATATATTTTGAGCCAAAAAATCTCAACCATCTCATCACAAGTTGTTATCTTAGTAGAAATTCAATATATTTACCGCGTAAGAATCTCAATCATCTCACTACAATTTTAATATATTAGTACATCGTAAACAAGGATATAGAATCAATATATTTTAAACGTAAGAATTTTAACTATGTCACCGTAACTTGGAATCTCAACCATGTCACCGCAACTTGGCAGGTTAGTACAACATAAATTGGGATGGAGAACCAATATATTTTCTTCCTTAAAAGAATGAACCTACCCTCTCCTCTTCAGTATTTCCTTTTTTATGCTTTTGCAATTAATTAATGCCAACTTCTATCTATTCCCATACTTCTCACTCTCTTCCCTTCTTCCCTTTTTCTCTTCTATTCAACAAAGAAAAAGAAAAAACTCACATTCTTGATCCCAGCTATCACTAAACCAAGTTGAGGTACCATCTTTAACCAACCCCCTATATGTATATCTCTTTCATTTTGCTTTTCCAACATTAAAAATCTCATCTTTTTGAAGAAAACTCCATGTTTTTGCCTTCTTTTTCTCAATTTTCTGCTTACAGTTCAGAAATGAAACCCCATTTCATGGTCTTTGCTTAATTCTGCAACTTGGGTTTTAATGCCATGAAAAAAGGGGTTTGATTTTTTTGCCCCCTTTCTTTAATTTTGATTTTTTGTTTTGCTGTTTATACTTTTCTAAGTTATAGTGCCTTGATCTGATGTTTTGCTTTTGGGGTTACGTAAAAAATGATTCTTGTGTCGACAAAATCTACCACTTTGTTAGAACTCTTTTGCTTTATCTGTCTGCTCCACTAAGTAGTGCAAAGATTCAAATTTTATCAGACTGTTTTTCCTCTATCTTTGGTTTTACCTTTTTTTGTAACTTTGTTTATCCTCTGGAAAAGACTGAAATTTTGACATTTGAGGTGAAAGGTTGAATCTTTTTGACATTTGTGTGCAGTAACTTTTCCTTTTCAGGTTACTTTTTTTCAAATCTTTATACTTTGTTTTCTTTTGGTGTTTATGCTATAAATCTAACCATAAAATCTTTACCTATAAGATCTATAAGAAATACTAAGATTTTTTGGAACTTGGATTCTGATAAATCTTTGCCTTCTCTGTTTTGGAAATGGAGAGTTTTGTGGATAAGATTTGATTTTTGTGAACATGGTGACAGATTAAAGAATTTGAATAACTGTGGGTGCTCTACCTAGTTTCCTGTTTTTGTGTTTTTTTTTTTAAAAATGTTTTCCAGAATATTCTGTTTTTCTGTCTACTTAGCTTAATTTTTTAATTGAAGATTAAGGGTGCATAAAATCTCTCAAATTTGATTTGTATAATTGAGATTCCCATTGGATGATGAAAGCTTAAGACAGCATAATATTTATATTATATTCATCAATCACATGCTAATCTATTAATCTGTGTGTTGGCTAGTTAGTCTAGTTTCAATATTTGTAGTCATATCCATCTTGTTATGTAGTATTAATATATTATTAGTATATTAATTAATCTCTTATTGTGTTGTTTAGTGACAATAATTTGACCAAGATTAAAAAGAATCGCGTTGGATGCTTGTGAGTTCTACAGTTTTTTTTTGCTTAGTTGACAATTCAGTCTGATCCAATTTCATTGGGAGGAAGAACATTTCTTTTCTTGTGGATCAGATGGTCTCTTTGTGTGTCTGAGAAAATGGGGGGTTGTGTTTCTACCAGCAATCATAGTACTTGTAGTAGCAGGAGCAACGGAGAACGAGTTTCCCCTGAATGTTTGGGGATAAGTATGTTTAGCCGAAAGAGGATTAGAAAAACTTTTTCTGATCCTGTTACTACATTGCAACATTTGACTTCGATACCTAATCGGATATTCAAAAATGGAAAGAGCAGGACTTCTTGCATATTCACTCAACAGGGTCGTAAAGGCATAAACCAGGATGCCATGGTTGTCTGGGAAGTAAGTACCGCTCGCTTGTTTAGAGCTACTATTGTGGCTTTGGAGTGTGTTATGTTAAATTTTATGTATCTGTGTGCAGGATTTCATGGCTGAAGATGTGACCTTTTGTGGGGTATTTGATGGTCATGGTCCACATGGCCATCTTGTCGCACGCAAAGTAAGGGATGCGCTGCCCTTGAAGCTAGCGTCGTTTTTGCAATCATTTGACTCAAAGAACAATGGTTCTACTGCAAATTGCTGCAGTGTTAATAAAAAATTGGATGTGGTGGATCCTGATAAGGATGTAGGGATGGAGGATAAAGTGGACTACTTGTGGAGAGAAGCTTTCCTTAAATCATACAAGGCCATGGATAAAGAACTAAGGTCCCATCCTAATTTAGATTGCTTTTGTAGTGGAAGCACTGCCATTACTTTAGTGAAACAGGTAGTCAGTTGCATTTGGTTATGATTGTCCTAATGCATTTTCTTTCATTCCCTTTTCGTCTAGGCTTATTATTAATATTTTGTGTCACAGGGTTCAAATCTTTTTATGGGCTACATTGGTGATTCTCGGGCAATCATGGCATCAAAAGACAGTAATGATTCAATGGTAGCAGTTCAATTGACTGTTGATCTCAAGCCTGACTTACCTAGTATGTCTATAGTAGCTAATCTTTCATATTATATGATCCCTTTCTGGAATGTCTTTGCTGATATTGTGTTTTGTGTTGCCAGAGGAAGCTGAGAGGATAAAACGATGTAAAGGTCGGGTTTTTGCATTGCAAGATGAACCTGAGGTGCAGAGAGTGTGGCTGCCATTTGATGATGCCCCTGGTTTAGCAATGGCGCGGGCATTTGGGGATTTCTGCTTGAAGGAATATGGTGTGATTTCTGTTCCAGAATTTTCTCACCGTATTCTTACCGATAGGGACAAGTTCATTGTTCTAGCTTCTGATGGGGTATGTATCCATCTTGAAATATTTGAATATTTTGCTAACTTAGTTATCAATTTGTTGAAGTAGTTGAATCCAAAATGAAATTAAGCATGCCATGTTGTCCATTATGATTTTGACAACCTTTGTGATCTTGGATTTTTTGATTTGTTTTGAATGGGGTCACATGTAATGATCTGGAGAAAAGGGGTATCTATGAAAATTATTATGAAGTTGATAATTCAATTTTCTTTTTCATTTACTAATACAAGAATAAATAGAAAGATCACGCAGCACATATGTTCTAGCCTATTGAACTTCCATCATCAGCTAAGAATTCAAAGTTTAAGTTCTCAGCATCAGTGATTGTCTATACCAATGTAGTAAGGTATTCAGTTGCCATTCTCATAAATATTAATGGTGCGAAGTGGCTTCATTTCTAAGTATGCTATGAAGGTATTAGGTTGCTGTTATATTAAGTTGGCTGGTCAAAACCTTTGTCATTTTGGCGGAAGGAAGAAGTGTTTTGTTTTTTATGCAAATCTAGTGCATAGGACATGTGTTCACACCTGGTCTTTGAAGGGAAGGAGTTAGATTTTCTCAAATTAAATGTGCCTGGAATCCTCATAGGTAAGTGGTAACAGTCACTTCAGGACTTGGAAAAGTATTCGCTCATTCTGGTTTGAGGACAGAGTGAGGATAATGCCGGTCGCTAGAGCCTGGTACATTCTGCACGAGGTAGAAATCCAATAGGCAGAGGAAATCTGTCGTTAGTTTTAGTACCTGTCTTGCCAAGACTCCTTATGCAGTCAACTTAGATTAACTGCTGATGTGTTAGTAGATATCTGACACATGAAGAATTTAGCCTAGATAAAGACAATTTTTGTTGCTTGTTTGTTGTCGGAGGAAAGGGGCCTTGCACATGCATCATGTACTTGGAATCTTTAAACAAATCTTTTGCAGTTCTGGTTTCTAAATATAGAAAGTATTCTATTCTACTTGCCCTCCTCCTGGATATTTTACCCTTCCTTAAGTTACCTTGAGTTAAGTAAAGGTCAGCTTGTTGAATTTCTGTGAGCTTTCCTCCCTTTTCCACAAAACGGCTGATTATATTTCTATTTCACTACTGGAACTGCATATCCTGAAATATCTGGGCAATTATCTTTTTTGTTTATGATTTTTTTTCTTATGCGGAGTAATAAGAACTTCTCTAAATATTTGCACTAAGCCAGTGGATCAGGCGTAATTACAGAAAGTGCAAATTCCCTGTTGTGTCTAGTATTGTATAACTTTTTTGATCATGAATTTCCCTACCTGAAGTTATTTTGATCTTTATTCTTTTAATTGCTAATGCCATGATCATCCTAATTTATTTATGGTGTCAATGCTGAGTTTTGAATGCAGTTGGTTTCAAAGACGGATTTTTTATTGGATAACCTGTTAGACATTGTAATCGATAGGAATTTTGAAACGGCTTTCCTGATTCTGATAACTGGATGAAATGAGCTATACCACTTGTATCAAAAGTAAAGTGGAATATGGTTGGATAACGTCCTCGGTGATTTCACTTAGCATTTATAAGAATTATTCAAAAATATATTTGTAAGAATTTATTAAGCATCATTTTATTTTTTCATTTGAAGCTCCCACTTAGACGAGTAGACCACTTTAAAGCCTTTCCCATGCTGGAAGAGATGTGGTTTGCTTACGCTGGTCATTAATAACTTCATGCTGTTATAAAATGCTACTCTGTTTACCCTTCAATTCTTGTCCAACCGTGGGCTAGTATCTCGACTCCAAGTATAGTTGAATTCTCTTTCAATGAAGTATGAACAATGAACATAGTGAGTAATTATTTTCATATCCAAAAAACTAGGCTAATTAAATGTCCGGTCCATGCTAGGGAGCGGTGAACCAATTATTCCTAGCAAGGTAGCTGTTAGAAAAATGCATCCCAGTAGTGTATACTAAAGAATACAGAGGTATATATTAGCATCAGTTACTATTTTTGAATTGATGATTTATATTGTTTCAGGTTTGGGACGTCTTGAGCAACGAGGAAGTGGTTGAGATAGTGTCGTCAGCTCCTACACGAGCATCAGCTGCCCGAATCCTGGTTGACTCAGCTGCACGCGAATGGAAAACTAAATATCCAACATCAAAGATGGATGATTGTGCAGTTGTTTGCTTATTCTTAGATGGGAAAATGGACTCTGAATCCGATAACGAGGATCAATGTTTCTCTTCTGCTACCCTTCAGAGCAACCACTCTGGTAACGCTGTGGAATCAGACGATGGTCAGAATTCCGAGCCATCCCTGCAGAGGAACTTCACGGTCAGATCTGCTGAAGAAAACGACACCTACAAACGAATCGTTGCAGAAGTAGAAGCAAATCAAGAAGCTATGTCAACTGAAGAACAGAACTGGTTAGGATTAGAAGGTGTCACTAGGGTAAACTCCCTAGTTCAGCTTCCAAGATTTTCTGAAGAAAGGCCAAGACCTTAAATTATATATGTGTTGTTATTTAGATCCCTTTCTTAAAGTCTTATGGATATATATAATTTTGCTGCAGCATATCCTAGTATTGTTTATGACATATTTGGGGTTTGGTTTGTTCACTGGGTTAAACTAACATGCATCTAACTGTAAAGTCTTAAATCTTCTTTAAGATACATTAGTTGTTTGTGTATTCTTTTAGCTTTTTTGTGTGGATGAAGTTGTTTCTCCGTTAATCAGAGGTCTAATGGACCACATATCCCCTGTAATCATTTCACTAACATCCTTTACCTTTCGCGACTAGGCAGGTGTCAACCCTTATACATGGTCTTTCAACTTCGCGAAGACCTATGCCTTTGGTATACAATCCTACCTCT
>JAJOOS010006288.1:0-17315 GCA_029582725.1 Solanum chiquidenum
AAATGAATAACTAAAGCTCACAAAGAAAAGTTTAAAAAGTTTAAATAAAGTGAAGGGTAATTTTGTAAACAAACAACTTGTTCTTAAAATTTATCAATATATATTATTTTGAATATAACAAACCAAACACTTAACAAGAAATAATCCCAGGACAACTTATCCCATCATAACTAATCCCAACATAACTTATCCCAACATAATTTATCCCATCAAAGCTCATATTCAAACCAAACGACCCCTTAGGGTCTTTTGCAGATAAGTGAAATACTTTTCATTTTTATACGACGGTTGGCACCTCGACTATTCCCCTGGGTACCTGCTGCAGATAACCATGGATTGGCCAAGAGGATGATAATACAACATTTAACAAAGAATTGGAGAAGATCTGTACATGAAAATGGTAGACAAACAAGGTTACTGGCACGTATATTTATTTTCTGTAATGAAGTTGTACATTTGGAACAAAAAAATGAACTATGACCCTTAGAAACCATTGAATAAAACATGATGATGAAGATATGTAAGGGTAATATAAGAACCTAACCTAAGTATGATGTACTTACTTCACCAAATCCACTTCGAGTATTGCTATGTCTCAGCTTTCTTTAGCTCCTTAACTATTGCATCGGCCAGTTCCTCCCCACTGTATTCCACGCCATAGCATCTAACTACTTGGATATTTGGATTCACCAAATACCTATTACATCAATATACATCTGACTCTGTCAAATTGCTCTAGCGCAGGTAAAAGAAACTGAGAGTTTATTCTTCCATAGTAGTAAAGAGAGGGCTTCTTATTTGGCAATATATAGGACTTGAGGCTTACATGTTGTGAGAAGATTCTACCAGATAATCATCTCCTTCTTCATCAACCTTCTTAAAGTAAACTCGGTATTCCTGTGCCATCTGTCTAACAGCAGCAACTGGTCCAGTTAATCCCATTATTCTTGGGTCAAACTCTGCGTTTCATGCAAATAAAATCAGCACAGCTTAAGTGTAGGAAATAAACATCAAATAAAAGGAGACAACTATAGGATTGAGCCCTTTTCTCTTCAAGCCCATGCCCCCGGTTGGGATCTCTTTCCACAATTCTTTCAACCAAGACATTCATTCCAGAACCTAGAGAGAGAAAGAGATCAGAGAAGCTAGATCCAGACCTTTGAGATAAGCTCGAAGTTGCGAAGGCGTATCACGTTGAGGATCAATTGTGACAAATACTGGGAGAATCTTATGATGATCCTGTTTTGAACCTTGTTTACATTAAGCAGAAAGGACCACAAAGCAAATTTAAAATAACAACATTAGCAACATAAGCCAGTAAATAAGAAAATATAATATCCATTCAAAGAACCCGAGTTGAACCTAGAATATCAGTAGTTTTAGCCATCTTTTGTACTTCTGCTGGACCAACATCAGGAGATGAAGTATAACCAAAGTAGAGAAGAACCCAGTTTCCCAGCAAGTTGCGCTCGGTAACCAAACGGCCCTCTGTATCAATCAAGCTGAACGGGCCGCCAATGATTGGCCCTTGAATTGCACTTCTTTCAAATTTCTCACCTTGACCTGAAAGGCATGAAAGCTTTATATTGTGTACCAATCATTAATATTTATGGCACTGCAAAACTATCAGAAAGTAAATGCACATGGCACTTCATAAAGAGCATGATTCAAGTGGACAAGCATACCAACACTTTCTGATAAGGAAACATAAAAAGAGAGAAAATAGTCCAATGAACTATTCCATTTAAACTAGAAAGATACCGAGATTGCCATAATAAGTCTATCAACGATCCCAGTATGCGGCTTTTTGGCTGCATGATAAGTAGGACTCAGGGAAGAAAATAATTTTAGTCTATAGTTCTGGACTTCTAGTAGATTACAAGTTTAACAACCAAAAGAGGCTTTATCTCTTGTGCTCCATTATTAAACAAAAGCTGATAACCACTTTAAGTAAGGAGCTATGATCCAGCATATGGACTCAGCCATGTACCACTTCTTAATTCACTACACACCTACATCCTTAATTTGTTTCTTCATTTTTTGTTTCCATCTAAAGTATTAATTGCAGCATTCAAAGGCACATAATCCGCATTGAGGCGTATTTGTATTGAAAGACACATAAAGCTTTGCTTAAAATATATACCCAGAGCCCCACCTTTTGGAATTGCTCTCCTTTCATCATTATAATGAAGAAAAAGGAGCAGTCCACCGAATCCTCCCAAAGCAGCTCCAGGCTGCAAAGTAGAAATAAGATGAAGACAACTGAGATAAAGGAGCCATAGACAACCGCACAGAGCACATGCAACAACAGTCACAAAACACATCAAAAGGAAAATGGAGTTCAAATGCAATACTAATATATAAGGTTTCCAAGATTTTGATGTTGATGGTCCAGTTAATAAAGGCGGATCATAAGTCTTTCTAGCAGACCTCATGCAGCTGGCTGAATGGAAGCGCTTAGGTGGGATAAACCTACACATGAAACAAGTAATCAGAAAAATTGCAGTGCACTCCATAAATTGAAACTGAAATGGTTTACTTTTATACTTCCTGTTCTACATGTATTTGAGTCGTTTCTCTTCTCTTTTCCCCCCATTTCTTTTTGAAAGGGGAAGGCAGTATCATGGAAAGCATCAGTGCACACTTACAGGGCTTGATTTGCATCACCAATACATCATAACTTTGTTTAGGAATAAAACTTGAAACGACTTGTTCCAATTATAATTGAAGTGAATGTCTATAGAGAGTTCCTCTCTTCTTGCAAATTTTGGATTCTTTTGCCAGGATAATTGCAAGTAAATTCAAAATGAAAAAAAGAAATACGTCTTGAGTCCATTCTAATCTCTCACAAGGTAATGATGCATTATGCATATCTCTCCTCATAGATACATTTTATGCATTCAAAATGGGCATTTTCTGTAGAAAATAGAAGTAAAAAAGCTCCATCTGCACTCCCCTACTTTTAACACATCAAGCTCACAACAGTGGAAGTATCATCTACATTTCAATACTTTACCGTCACATGAAGCTGATGCTCTCTCGACTAACTAAAACTTTGGACAGGTATAACTGCAACTTTAGATGAGTCAAAAATCTTACAAAGCTGAATCTGATGGAGAGTTAATTTAAGAAATTCTCCACATCAAGCTTCTGAAGATTGGAAACTTACAGTTCTTTTTGACTTGCCGTGAAACAATCCTCTCCCCCTTCCCTTATAGCAACAAAAGACTGACGCTCCCCCAACTTAGCCTCTATGTGAGGCAGTAGTAATTATTTGCTACATTTTAGACTTACAAGTTTCTCCCTTATTTTCCTGATGGAAGTTGCTACTAGTCATTTACTCACCATCCTCCCAAGTGGTATTCCACTAGGTATGTTGTTGTTGCAAGTTACTACTAGTCTCTTACTCAAAATCAAATTTCGCTCATGATGGATCTTACAACCTTATAATTAGCAAAATGCCTAAGGGAGAACTAGAAAGAGACAGTTGGCCACTATAAGAAGTACATAGTTACGGGTGAAAGTAAGAGTTGTTACGCATAAACTGAAACTTCACAAAGTTTCCTTCTAAGGGGACCTCCATGTCTCTTGGAGAAATCCATGAGCCACATAGCATGTTTAATCTATCTATCCAAGACAGCCTCCCCCTGCTACCAATTGAAACTCATGAACCCAAAACACCACAAGTAACACATTAGGTTAGACAAGTTTTAATTCTACAAGACCCCTTAACCAATGTTTATCAAAGGGAACTTTAGTAAGCCATGTTATCGCTGAAATCAGACATAAAAGCAACTTTGACGATATTGCCACCCACACTTCCACGTTTCTAACAGTCATACAATTGGAATTTTAACCTAGATATTTCAAATTTTGCTTTATATTAAGTATCATCTATGCAAAGGTACTCTCAACATTATTATTTCTAGTATTCAAGTTTAAGGCAAAAGATATAACTAACTCCGCATCAACCATATTAAATGCAATAGAACACTAGAACCAGTGTGTTCATCAAAATTTGTTTCTCCTACTCTTCAACCAAGAATCAATAACATCATAATTAGAGCTTTCACTAACATATTTTGTTCTCTCATAATGCTATTTCAATCCGTCCATTTAGAAGAAAATATACCAATATTGCTTTCTCCAACTTCATTAGCAACTGGAAAGAAATTAGTAATGCTTCTCACTAAGGAGAAGTAGATCACTACAGTTTCATCTCTTCTTGCTTACTTCCCCCTTCCAACAACCAAACAGTTTGAGGTTCGTAAAGGGACGAATCTTCTCACATTTTTTTCTCAAAATCTAAGTAGATTCGTAACAAACCAACAGACTACACAGAATATTTGGAGGCGAAACACTACAAAATCCATATTTAAACAAAAGAATAATCAAACCAAACTATAAAATTTCCATAATACAGAAAAAAGTTATAGAAACACAAATTACCCATAAAAATTCAAGAAAACCAAAACTCATAAAATTTCAACAGTGTGTGATTGAGTATAGATTATAAAAAATGCACATTACCTTTCATATGTATTAAGGGTCTGTATAGAACGGTTCTTGATTGAATTTAAGAGAGACCTGTATACTTGCATTTTGCACAAACTTGACAAAATATGTGAAGTAAACAAAACTGGGTATCTTAGAATTGGAACTTATGTGGCAACAAATTGCACTATTCTCTATACTAATATCTTCTTTTCTACTGAATATCAACTGCAAGGGTTATGGAAATCCTGAGAAGAAGGTGATGAGCAAAACGACACCGTTTTGGTGACTTTTGCGCCAAGGTCGTTTTGGGTGACTTTTCCCACAAGTATAGAGATAGATTTATTCTCTTGCATATAATTCATTGTTACATATTTCTTCATGTAAATTTTGAGGCGACTTAGTTCCCGTTTTGAATTTGTTTAATTTTAGGTGCTTTTAATTTTTAAATATTTTTTTAATTTTAGAGGTATTTGAAAAGGTTAAAAAGTGATTTTAAATCCTCCCTTTTTTTGTTAATATTTTAATTTTAATTTTTCATGTGTCATGTTTAATTAAGGCCACAAGATTAAAGGGCAATTTTGTACATTTGACATAATTTTAATTTAGGATCACATGATTCAAAAGTCTTCTTTATTTTCTTAAATTCAGTGTCAAGTTAAACTAGATCATTCTTTTTGAAATGGAGGGAATATAAATAAATCAAAAGTCAAAAATAAAATATATTCTACTTAAAACTTCTAACTTTTAACTTATGAATCTATATCTATACTACCTTAAAAGCATGAACTCCCTAACTTAAATGTTAAATTACTATAATATCCTCAACTTAAAACACTAAATTTAGTATATATTATATTATTTAATATTATATTTATTTACGCTATATTTTATCAAAAGCATACACCTTTTCACATTGATGGATAGCGACATTTTCAAGGATTTTGATTTTTTTTTATAGAGCTGGGACTTTTTCGATGAGTTATGACATTTCTGAAAAGTTGTAACTTATCTGAAAAGACACGATAAGAACCTTTTCATACTATCATTTGTTGTCTTTAAATAGAGGGGGTTTCTCACACTTTTAAACTACGAATTTTGTAAGTTTTCTATTCTTCTTCTTAAAACAAGGAAGATTGTGAGAGTTGTTCAATTATGCAATTACAATATTTTTTGTGGGTAAATTAGATAGATCAACAAAAATTGATGCAACAAGGAGAATGAAATAACTCAACTTCAAACGAGAAGAGTATCTTGAGAATTAATATGTACTCATTTTCATAGCCATAAAATATATTTTTGCAACAACTTCTACTTGACAAGAAGTTTAATGATTTTCCGTTGCACAAACTACAACTTGATGTACAAAATTTGAAAAGTCTCAAACTGTTGGAGAAAAAACATTTGATCAAAAACTTGTTTAAAGAGTCCAAACTACATTCAATAAGTACTCTTTCATTTCCAATTTATTTAGTGCACTTTTATTTTTTTTCCAGTTTAATATAGAATGTTCTTTTTTCTTGGGGTGGGGGCGCATCTTTAAGACCACAAAGTTAAAAGACATTTTTATATATTCTACATATGATCCTTAAATTAAAAGTCTTCTTTATTTTTTAAAATTTCATATCAAATTATAATTAGATCAATCTATATCTATCTATTTTTTATCTATCTATACTACCTAACTTAAAACACCAAATATAGTATATCTTCTATATTTTATATTGTATTATATTTATTTATGTGTATTATACTATATTATATTAAAGACAGACACCTTTTCACATTGAAGGATTGTGTAATTTTCGAAGAGCTATAACTTTCTCGATGAGTTGTGACCTTTTTGAAGAGTTGCGACTTTTCGAAAGAGCTGTGACTTTTTCGAAGGGTTGTGACTTTTCTGAAGAGTTATGACTTTTTCGAAGAGTTGTGACTTTTTCGATGAGTTGTGACATTTCTGAAGGGTTGTGAGTTTTCTAAAGAGTTGTGGTATATTTTTGATAAGGCACAATAAGCAGTTTTTCATACACTACCCTTTTGTTGGCTATAAAAGCAGGGGCTTCCTCAAATTTTTAAACTACATATATATTTTTTTAAAATTCATTCTTCTTCTTCTTCTTAAAACACCCTATTTAGTATATCTTCTATATTTTTATAATAAGGAACAATATACACATACTAATACTACACATTTTAACTATAAATGGAGAAGTTTCCTCACATTTTTAAACTACATTTTTTTTATATTTTCTATTCTTCTTTTCTTAAAACCTCAAGATTGATTTACAGACGTTGACAATCTCAAAGGTCAGTGAAATTAGAACACTCCCTAACATGAATGTTAAATTAATCTAATACTCCAACTAAAAACATCAAATTTAGTATATCTTCTATATTTTATAACAATATTTATTTATATTATATTATATTAAAAGTAAGAACATCAACAATACAATAATAACAAAGTAATGCACTATAAAGAAGGGAGGAGAAAGTATATTTAAGAGGTGTAACTAAGAGATTTTAAAGAGTGACTAATTTTTTAAAAATAATATTCACGTTATTTAAAAAAATAATGTGGTACATGATTTAATATTCACGTGCAACACACGTGCGTCAAAACTAATTACTTTTTATAAGCTCATTCAAACGGACCCTAATCTTTAACTATCTTCTAAAGTAGTTAAGCTTTAACTTTAAATTAAAAATTCAAAATAAATATTGATTTTAGTTTCTTGAAATATATACTACTAAAAGTAACTAATAAACTTATATATCTCACATATAATTTGACATGGACATGACATTTTCACTTACCTAATGTTGCATCTACTTTATGAAATTCAATTTTAATCAATCAGTAATAAGTAATGAAAGATATTATGTTGTGAAAATCTGAAAATGGCAATGAGCTAGAGAGCTGATTAGTAATATAATCTGGACTTTGAAAAAATCTCTCTAACTTTAAATTAAAATGCAACTATAACAATCTTAAAGTGTGAGCATAGACTCGTACTAGTTCTCACACTTTATATTAGCTACGTGCTATAATAGACTCGTACTAGTTCTCACACTTTATATTAGCTACGTGCTATAATAGACTCGTACTAGTTCTCACACTTTATATTAGCTACGTGCTATAATACGTGCTACAATATATTTGCTATGAACACACTAGAGTAATAACACATTAGGCTTGCCCAAAACGAGGTTCGGGATCAGCTTCAAGATCCTCGATTGGCTTCTCAGTTAAGTGAATAGTCTTCATCTTGTTTATGGCATTAGCAGGATTAAGGCTCTTCGGGCAACATGCTGTGCAATTTTTTATAGTCCTGCACCGGTACAAACGCCCTTGGTCCTCTGTTATTGCCTGCAATCTCTCATTTGCAAATTCATCTCGACTAAAGAAAAGAGAAAATTAATTATCGGAGTGAAGTGACCATATTTTTGGTATTTATTCGACTGGTGTTTTGAAGAATTAACCTGTCCGAGATCCATCGATAGGCATGGAGCAAGGCTGCAGGCCCAAGGAACTCCTCGGGATTCCACCAGTAAGAAGGGCAAGAAGTGCTGCAACAAGCACACAATATGCATTCGTATAAGCCATCAAGCTTCTTCCTATCCTCTGGTGTTTGCCTGTATTCTCTCCCGTCTGGGGGAGGTTTTCGTGTCTTCAACCATGGCTCTATGGACCTGCAAATCCTCAAAACACCCACAACATTCAGTTTTCGCACCACGCTCCAATATATAATTGTCCGAATCTATCACAGAGTTCAACTCATTATTAGTTCATTGATTCGGTTTAACTATATACGCACACACCAAATACATTTAGAACTTGTATAGACATAATAAGATCATCCATTCTAGACCTACTCTGCTAACTCTAGCTTGCGGATTCACATCTACTGGAAATAAAGGTTATAAAATACAGTTATCATGAACTTAAAACGGATCTGGTTAACGCCACTAATTAATTAAAGATTAGACTATATATTGTCGCGAGTATTTGTGCATACTAATTCATGAAAATATTGTCCATCCGTCCCGATTTTTGTAGCATACTTTCCTTTCTAATTTGTCCCAAAAATAATATTACATTTTTCATAATTAGAAACAACTTAGCTTTAAAATTCCTCTTTTATCTTTCATAAAATGTTTATTTGTCATAAAAATGTCTTGAGGCTTGTTAGTTGTTTTATACCACAAATTTCAAAAGTCTTAGTTTCTTTCTTGAACATCGTGTACCTAATCAAACAGTGCAACATAAATTGAAACAGCATAAGTCCTAAGTACTATAGTAGTGACTACCAGAATCTTTTTGAGTAAACTTGAACAATAGGGTGATATTTCAAAACATCAATGTCAAACATGTCTACATCGAACATTACTGATGGACATATAATCAGAATTAAATTATTTGATGAAATGAGAAAAGGAGAGGGAAATTACTTGTACTGCTGGTAGAAATTAGTGAGATCAACCACCAAATCTTTGATAACAAACATGTGAGGAAGAGGAGTGATGGTAGTTTGCTTGCTAGTGTCTGTATCTATAGGCTTGAGACATGCTACGGTGTTAACACCATTTATGTTCATTGAGCATGATCCACATATTCCTTCTCTACACGACCTTCTGTAACTCAAACTCGAATCTTCCTCCCCCTTTATCTTTTGCAATGCATCCAGAACCTAAAAAAAAATATTTACTAAATTGAGTGCGTCTAATAAACTTATTATTAATAGTACGCTTATAATAGTTACTATAGATATAAGACAAGGTTAGGCTCGAAGCAAATTCTGTTTTCCCCTAAAATTTAGGGCAAAGAGAAAAACGTTATATTGCACACCTAAAGAAGCGACTTCCCTAAATTTGGAAAAAATTTAACCTGAAGTTAAGCTAACACATAAATGTATGATATGTGTCTAGGACTAAGTCATTCCTTCTTTTCTGAGTTAATATCTCATAAGGTCACTCAACTATGGAAATTTATGTAGTAAAATCATTGAACTTTATTTTATATCAATACAATCACTCAATTTTGAACCTTTTTCTTCCAAAATCACTCAACCAAACTAATCATTTTATTTTTTTTGCTAAATAAGTTATTTGTTTATGTCATATAATATAAAATATATGAATTCCACAAATAAACAAAATTTAAGAAAAAATATTTCTTTTACACCACCCACCCATACGCAAATTAAAATAGCGGATTGGTAAGTAAATATTTTCAGTGAGCATTTTTGCAAGAGATCTGCCATTTTTATTAGCTTTTTTTTTTTTTATGATTCAACTGTAGTTAAATAATATAAATGTATTTTAGAAACACGTATGAGTATCATACGGTATTAAATAAATTTTACAAATTTCAGATGCGTGCAATATTTATTTCTTTTTCGTTGACTTTAACATTGTTTAATCAATAAGTTACTTAATTATTTGATATTAGATTTTAGAATATTTTAACGTTACTATGATGTTCTTTTACTAGTCCAACTTTTTTATTACTCCCTCCGTCCCTAATTACTTATCCACTTTTGAATTGACACACCTATTAAGAAAATAATTAATGACATAGTGAGTTTACCATTTTATCCCTATTAATTATGAAGTGGATGAAAAGTTCTACATTTTTCAAAATAATTAGTCATTTAATTGTGGATATAATAAGTAAAAAGAATTTGTTCTTTCTTGATTTGTCAAAACTAACAAATAATTAGGGACAACTATAAAAAAAAAAGTGGACAAGTAATTAGGGACCGAAGGAGTATTACTTTTCTCTTATTAATATGATACACATGATTTTTAGAGTTTAATTTCCAGCTAAAATGCTCGTTAAATATTTACTCATCTATCTGAATCCGTTATATAATTTGTGGGTGGGTTGGGTATAAGAAATATTTTTTTTAAATTTTATTTATTTGTGGGTTCATGTTTATATAATATAAAGAATTAATTTATTTTTCCATGTTGGATTTGTTAATGTTAAATTTGGTGGAGTGATTTTGTAAAATAAAAGTCCAAAGTTAAGTGACTTTGGACCATATATTGTTATAGTTGAGTGACTTTTGAGATATTAACTCTTCCTTTCTTAATCTTCATATCTAAAGTCAAAATAGGTTCAAAATCCAGCAGAGACAAAATACAAAGCAATTTTTTTCTCATTTGTCAAAACTTTGAGAACCAAAGCCACCCAATACTCATAAAATTAGTTAAAATGCGCATGAGGACTATCATTCAATTTTCTTCAAACTAAATTGAATAATTGTATTATTTTCAATCAACTCTTGTTCTCCTTAATTTATAGTTATAAGAAATGTTATGAGGTTCTAATTGAGGGAAGAAAAAACTCAAACAATAAAAACAACGACAACGACATATTCAGTAGAATCCCACAAGTAAAGTATATATGTTCATAGAATGTCCACAAACCTTATTACTACCTCACGCGGAAGAGAGGCGATTTCCAAAAGACTCTCACCTCACCTCACCTCAAGTGAGAATAATAAGAGAACGTAGCAACTAACAAGAAAAACAATGCAAAACCCTATCAGAAAAACAAAATAGTGCAATAATCACTTATTAGTTTGAGAAGCACCCCACTCTCTCTTTTATTTGAGATTTGCAAAAACCGTCCCACATGACATTCCTCGTGGATAAAATATTCCACAATAAACAAATGAGACAAATATAAAAAACAAGAACTACAATATAATACAACTAGTACAACAACAAACCTAAACCTTCGAAAAGCAATGACAAAACTCCACTGCATACTAGCAATAAAAACAACTTAACAAATTAAAACTAATTACGATAACAATGAAAAATCACATACCATGGGGCCACATGAAGGAAGATGAACAAAGAAGGATTGAAGAAAGGGTTTTTGGTTAGGTTTATCAGGGTTCCACCTATAAATCCTAAATTCCTTCATCTTCTTATCTTTATCACTTAATTTCTTGAGAATTCCAACAGATTCCACTGCTTCTTTTCCATGTTGTTGTGCAATTGGGTGCCCTTCAAGTATAGGGAACCTAGAGTACTCCTCCTTTCTCAAATGCCTCAATTTCTTTACCCCTTCTTTTATTATTAAGTTTCTTGACATTTTTTTTCTTGTTTTCTTCGAGTGAAGACCCCAGAAATATGGAAAGAAAAACACTTCTCTGCTTGCTTTACGTGTTCTTTATTATGAGAGAGCTTACTTTGTATTGCATGCAATTGAATGGATTAGAGAGAGACACCTGGTTGCACGTGTCAAGTACCTTGACGATCATATTCACAGTTGCTCCCTTTCCTCGGTTTATTTTTAGTTATCATATTACAATTTTCGAAAGTCAATTTGATTAATTTTTAAAATTATGATACTTTTAAAAATTTTAAAACTAAAAAAAAGTTATAAATTGTACTTTTTTGCATATCAATATGATGAAAAATATATTGTAAAATATTAATCAAAGTTATTATCATTTTAACTCTAAAAAAGAAAATTATGACAATTAAAAATAGACTGAGGGAGTATAATTATAAAAACAAAAATAAGTTTTACCTAAAGAGTGTTTAAACTTTCATCTATATTAATTATTAATTGTCATTAAATTAATATCTTTATAAATTTTAACGATATTTATACGGAGAGCTAAAATATAAATATCACTAATAATTACATTTACAAAAAATATTTTTGATAATAATTAAACTATTTTCATGAATTAATTATTTTTTGGAGTGCGTGACTACTTATTGTGCAGATATTTGGATTATTGATTATTGATCTAATCTCCATCTTTAGAATTGATTTTCCTTTGTAAGACTTGAAAAATTCAATGTAGGTCTTGTTATTCTCTATCCTGGTTGGGGATCGCGTAATATATTCTTCCTGATTTGGTTGTGTCAGTCATGAATTGAAACACAAAATAGAGATAACATATAAAGCCAAACTATAATAAGACTCCTCATTCTACAACAATGCACAATAGAAGAGCATATATTCCAGTGGTGTCAAGTTTAGTGGCTAGTCTTCATATTATTGCTTAGAGTCTCCACTGGTATCCCAGTTAAGTGCTTGGTCTTCATCTTGCTTATGGCCTCAGAAGGTCTAAGGCTCTTGGGGCAACATGCTGTGCAATTTCCTATTGCCCTGCATCGATATAAACGCCTTTCGTCCTCTGTTATTGCTTGCAATCTCTCATCTGCAAAATCATCTCGACTACAAAGAAGAAGAATTGATCAAAATTATATATGAACCATGTTTTTGTATTTTAAGAATTACTAATTAACCTGTCCGAGATCCATCGATAGATATTGATCAAGGCTGCAGGTCCAAGGAACTCCTCAGGATTCCACCAATAAGAAGGGCAAGAAGCACTGCAGCAAGCACATAATATACATTCGTATAAGCCATCAAGCTTCTTCCTCTCTTCTGGTGTTTGTCTATACTCTTTCCCGTCTGGCGGGGGATTTCGTGTCTTTAGCCATGGCTCAATGGACCTACATTATCACAAACACAACTAATGTGATGATTCCTAACATCCATGCCAACCATATGTCTAACATCGATACAATAAACTGATGCACAACTATATAAATCAAAATTAAACAACTCAATCGATCGATGAAATGAGATGTAAGGGAAATTACTTGTACTGCTGATAGAAATCAGAGAGATCGACGACCAAATCTTTGATGACAAAGAAGTGAGGAAGAGGAGTGATAGTCATTGCCCTGCTAGTATCTGTATCAATAGGCTTGAGACATGCTACTGTATTAACGCCATTTATGTTCATCGCACATGATCCACATATCCCTTCTCTACATGATCTCCTGTAAGTTAAACTCGAATCTACCTCTCCTTTTATCTTTTGCAATGCATCTAGAACCTACAATGAACAAAATTCAAATTACGCTAAAATCTAGCATGAAATTTTGTGTAATTGAAGGAAGCAATTACATTCTACAGCTCTCAACCGGGAGGTAAAGGGTACAATTACATTAAAGTTCGTCTTCATCCAAAAAAGGTTTATTTAATTTTTTATTCTTCGAATAAAAAAATATTTGACAATATAATTAGACTTATTTAACCAAACATCACAATTCCGCAAATTATATCATGACAAAAAATATAGTATTTTTATAATTATTATAGTGTGTAAGTACCATGCAATGTGATTGCAACCCTACTAATTACATCATGATCTACCAATTGAAACTATACGGCCTCCTAATATTGGGAAGAATGAGTCGTTTACAAATTTGTCTTATAATGAATGATGATGTCATAAAAATGAATTTCACTGTTGAATGTTATAGATAAACTTGCCTTATATATACCGAGTGATGTTAGAATTAATTGTTATTAGTTTTTATTTCTAAAAATTAAAGAAATCTCTTTACATAAAGTTTGTGTAACCAAACATTTTGTTTGTAATTACAACGTAAGACAAACTGTTATATTCTAAAGTTATAATGATTTTGGGATTTGGAAGAATGGTAGGGGATCTGATCCCACGAGAGATTGAGAGTTCCAAACAAAATGAAAAGGACAATTGTAAAGTTGTCACCACCGTCAATCTTGAGAGACCCGTATTCTCTAGAGTGATGGAAGACGCAGACCTGACTTATTCGATAAAGTATTCTTTTTCAATTTCCTTTCAATCTCTAGACTGACCGTCGCATCCTCACCTCAGAGATTGGCTGAGCGTAGATAAATCTTAAAGTGTTCTAACTGCAATGGTTGGTGTGTGACTACAAAGGAACAAAGCCCTCAACCAATGGTGTTGCACTAGGTTGTTTGTCCATATCTTATATTAGGCATTTTGACAAGGGACAAAACTTATTTTTTGCATTTCGAAATTTCAAGTAAAAGTCATTCTTTCAAAGAAAATATTCTCATACCTGACTTATCGAGCTATCTACTGCACTTCTTAGTTGTTCTTAGTTGATTATATGGAATTGTTGTTTTGCATTCTAAGTTGCGAGATCTATTCTTGTGTTTTAAAAGAATTAGGTCATTCCCGTTGTAATCGTTGTAGAAGTTGAGTTATAGCTAGAGTTAGCTATTTCAAAAATATTCTCATACTTAGCCAAGGACTAGAGGTGGGAAAATGGATAATTTAAATGGAATTCGGAACCAAAAGGGCAATAAATTTTTTTGAAAATTTCAAAAGGACAACTCAATTAATTATGAAACCAAAAGGGCAACAATTTGTAACGACATCTAAATCAGATTTTCTAAAATGAGGCGCGAAATCATATGAGCCTTACAAGGCGCAACAACCTTTTAGCCTTGTAAGGCACAGCCTCCCATGAACCTTACAAGGCGCAAGGTTATCAACGCCTTGCAGACTGTTTTTTTTTTATTTTAAAAATTGCGTTTTATTTTCTTGTTTGTTATAAGTCTAATAATAATAATAATAATACATAGTTGTTGATATGATGCATATAAAACTAAACGTTTTGAAAAAAAAAACTACACATATAAAAATAAAAAACTAAACGTTTTGAAAAAAAACTATACATATAAAAACTATTTATATATTTTTTTCAAAACTTTTAGTTTTTGATTTTTATAATGTATAATTTTTAATTAATTTTTTAAAATTTTTGTTTGTTTGTTATTTTAATATAGTATTTTTTAACTATTTTTTTTATCACGTTATCTAATAGTTTTTGACTACTAATTGAAGTATTTTATTTTTTATTTTCGTTGAAACATATACCGCGTGAAACTTGTACAATGTTGATTTAATTCAACACTGTAAAAATAAATCACGCAAAACTACAGTGTTGATTTGATTCAACACTGAAGTTTCACATGAAAGTGAAAATGTGTAAGAACTTACAAGGCACAAGGGGCAAGTAGCCTTGTGAATTTTTTTTTCAAAACGTTTAGTTTTTTATTTTTATATGTATAAAAAAAAATCAAAACGTTTAGTTTTATATGCGTCATATCAACAACTATGCATTATTATTATTATTATTAGACTTATAAAAAACAAGAAAATAAAACGCAATTTTTTTAAAAAAAAAACACATGCAAGGCGCTGACAGCCATGCGCCTGGTAAGGTTCATGGGCGGCGCCTTGTAAGGCTCGTAGGATTTCGCGCCTCATTTTAGAAAACCTGATTTAGATACCGTTACAAATTGTTTCCCTTTTGGTTTCATAATTAATTGAGTTGCCCTTTTGGAATTTTCGAAAAAAATTGTTACCTTTTGGTTTCGGACTCAATTTAAATGGGTATCCACTCATATTTATCCATTTTAAATGGGTTGGATACCCAACTCATTTAAAAATGGGTAAAAATGAATAATACTTATATCTACCCATTTAAAAGTGGATAGTTAAATATATAAATATGGGTAAAAAAAATTTAAAAAATTTACATGTTTTTTGGGATGGGGTGTAGCGGGGTGGTAGGGGGGGTGGAGTGGTAAAAAAGACTTTAAATCTTTTTGGGATGGGGTAGGGTGGTAAAAAAAATTATATATAATTTTTTTTTTTGGGGGGAGGGGAGCTGGTAGGGGCATCGGATGAAAAAGTAACTTTTTTAAAAAATATTTTTTGTTTATAAAAAAACAAACTATTTTTTTTAAAACATTTTTCTTGGGATAGGGGTAGGGGGCCGGTAGGGAGGGCAGAGTGATAAAAAAAATTAAAAAGATTTTATTTTTAAAGCTTTTAACAAGATCTCTACTATAATATGAGTATCCATATATACCCATATTATCCATTTAAAAAGTAAGTCGAGTCGAGTGTTTTATCCATTTTTATTTAACTCATTTTTTATCGACTCATACTGAACTCGACTCGCTCGTTTGCCACTCCTACGAGGGACCTTATCGAGCCATCTACTGCACCTCTTAGTTGATTATACTGGAATTTTTTTTAATTCTAAGTTGTGAAATCTATTCTTGTGTTATAAATGAATTAGGTCATTTTATTTGTAATCATTGTTGAAGTTGAGCTATAGGCGGCGTTATAAGGGAAATAGAGTTATCGAACTTTGAGGAATTTTGTGAAAAGACTCATTTATATCATTCGCTACAAATTTGGTTCATCTATGTCATTTTCATTTAAGAAAAGTCTCACTCATGCCATTATTTGTTAACAAAAATTTCATAGTTAAATTTTAAGACATAGATGAACCGGCTTTTTTTAAAAAAATGAATTAATTAATGACGTGATCGAATTATATATAATTGACCACATGTAAAAACTGGTTTTACAAAATTAATTTTTTTTTCCATTAAAAAAGTGTGACATGAGTGAGTCTTTTCTCAAAGAAAAATGAGATAAATAAGCCAAACTTTAAATAAATAAAGTAGATGAAAAGTTGGATGAGACATATTTGAGCATTTCCTTGTTATCTATTATAGAGTGAAAACTACAAAAATAACACAAGAAAAAGTTAGAGAAAGACATACCATGGGGCCACAGGAGGGAAGGTGAAGAAAGAAAGATTGAAAATAGGGCTTTTGGTTTGGATTATGAGGACTCCATCTATAAATTCTGAATTCCTTACATTTATCACCACCTCTTTTGAGGTTCCCAACAGACTTCACAACTTCTTCTCCATGTTGTTGCCCAATTGGATGTCCTTCAAGTATAGGAAACCTAGAGTACTCCTTCTTTCTCCAACGCCCAACTACTTTCTTCATCCCCTCTTTTATCAAATTTCTTGACATTTTTTCCTTCTTTGAAAATTGTAAATGGAAGAACACTAATCTATTGTTATAAGTGAGTAATTCAATTAGTATATAGTTGCATGCATGCACCCAAGTGGATTATACAAGAGACACCTAGTTTCCACGTGTCATT
>JAJOOS010006289.1:0-18532 GCA_029582725.1 Solanum chiquidenum
GCCTTCAATTTTATTGAGTCGGTTCCAAAGAAAAGACAACATAAATCCTAGATATGTTGATTATTTCTCTAAAATAATGCATGCTATTTTTTAATATTTATATAAAAGTCTCTTCCATTTTATAGAGTAAAATTTTTAAATGATCACTCAACTTTGTGAAATTGATTAATGAATTCAATTATACCTAACTCTAACAGAAAATTAGACTTTTTCAATACTTGAAAACTAATTTGGACGCTTGAAAGATGATTTGACCACTATTTCGAATAGTATTTATATATTGTGTTTTCAATACCAAAAAAATGACTATTTCGAATAGTATTTATGAAAAAAAAAAATTAATTAAAAAAATAGTATTTATGATTCTACATTTTTCTTAGCACCCCCTTGTTTTGCCTTTTGTTCTTTCCTTGTTGGTTGACATTGGCTACTTGATCTCTCTTTTTCAAACGTTTCATTTTTAACATGTTAATTTAACTTTGAAAAAGACCGTTTAATGTTTCATATTATATTTATTTTATTTTTTATTTTTATTTTATTATTATATTAATAGAAGAGACTAGTGTTCAATTTTTGTTCTTCACCTTTTTTTTCATTGAAATTACAGCTAATGTATTCTTAAATTGGAAACTAAAATTGAAACTCATAGTGTTCCACGACGGGCGCAATAATAAAAAACCAACTATATAATTAAAGATCAAGGTCATGATAAGGAATCGTATCCAACTTTTAAACAAGATAATAACGTATTTTAATTCGTTTGAATATTTTTTAATTGTTATAACAAAATATTTTAATAGATAACGTATGATATAACGTATCATAAAGGTCAATGATAGAGCCAAATTTCTTATTAAGAAGATTTAAAATATAAAAAAATTAACACACAAACTAATTAAAGAAGGTCAACAAACTATAAATAATAAAATTTTCCATTAAAATAAATAAATGAATCCTGACTCCAACTAGGATCCACATTTATTTAAAAGCCGAGCGTATTGTTGATTATATAAAGTTTCATTATTATTGCCTATTATTAGTTAAAAGTTTTAAAAAGTACAGTAACCGGTAATAGTGTTTCACATGTGCTATGTTTCAGAAGTCATTTGGATTTTTGGACCATTGCATAATTATTATGGGGTTTGGACGCTCATATATATAATAAAATAATAGAGAAGTGATACACGTGATAGTAATATAATTGGTATAGCAGCAAAACTATTTCATCCTTAATAAGAGGTTTCGTGTTTGAGCCTTAATTTAGAGAAAATTATGTTGGGAATAAGAAGGGGTTACATAGGACAACTAGGACCTACATGTAATTAGTAAGGGCTTGTATATAATTAATAGAAGTTAGAGGTTTAGTTAGCAAAAGTTAGTTATATTAGTTACAATAGTATCTCCAAGCCTGTTTTCTATTTCACTTTTCAAATATAGAATTCTTTATTTTTTCAGACAACCAACTCCAACTCAATTCTCTATTTTATTCTCTAAAAAAGAATCTTCTTTTCTCTCCTCAATATTATATTATTATTTTTATTTCATTCTTATTTTCTTATTTCATAATATAAATCTCTCTCCCCCCCCCCAAATAATCACTTTTATATAGTTTTCATGTGATATAAAATTTTGTTTTTCAAATTTTTTTAATATAAAATAATATTTTATTCTAAATTTCTAAATAACATAAATTGCAAGCAAATATTATGTAATATACAAATTAATGAACAATTCAAATAAAAGTGAAATCATTAATGAAATATAATTATATAAACATTACATAAATACCCAACTCTCAAGATTATTACGTTGCTCACATAAATGCTTTATTAACACATTATGGAGTTCAAAATGAGCCTTTTTGTCCTTAATTTTTTTTTATGTCTAGCTAACAATTGTTCAAATCGAAGATTTTCATCTACCACTATTTTTGTCGTTGCAATTGGAGTCTCTACGACATCTTGAATTGGTGCATTAAGATTACGTCCATCCTCGATGATCATGTTGTCATTATATCATGTAGCACTTCCTTTCTCCAAAAACGTGATTGTCCTACAATAATTGCACAAAGTGATTGCAAACCTCCGAATGTACGTTCAACATCTTTTCAGCTTGATTCTTGTTTCATCGCGTAATATTCTTCTTTTGAGAACGTGGATTACGAATTGTTTAAACAATTGTAGACCATTTAAAATTGTGCATTCTTTATAGTGAAAATTAATAATAAAATCAAATTATATTAAATTGACAAAAAAAAATTAAAAAATTGAAACATTATTTATTCAGAATGAAAGTAGTATATATTAAATATTATATATATTTTTTAAATAATTTAAAAAGAATTATAAAAATTAGAGATTTAATTCATAGCCTTATATGAAAAATAATATGTTAATTACAAAATAATAGAAATAATGAAAAAGTGAAAAAGAGAGTGTGAATTTGGAGAACTACTATTCAACTCTCTCTAGGAGAATAAAGAGTGAAATGGTGGGTGGTTGAAGAACTCATTCTCTATTTTAACCCCTTTGGCTATGGAATGTAGACAATTAACCCCTTTTGAAGAAGGAAAATTAATTAATTTAAAATAATTTTCACCTAACTTTGCTAGTCTGATCAGCCTTTGATTCAATACCAATAGTGAAAATTAATTATTTTAAATAAACAAGTGAGATGGCACACATGTGTTGTACAAGAAGGAAAACCAAATGATAAAATTACAAACATATTAATGTTTGGATGCAAGAAGAACATCATTGATCACCTTTTCAATGTTCACATAAGATGATCCTGTTGATTTTTTAGCCGAAATTTCAGCCAATTCTTTCCATTCCATTGCCTTTTTCTTCATTTCTTTGCCTTTTTCACCAACCATTAATTCCCTAACAAGGCTTTCCACTTCATCCCTTTTCACATTATTATCAATTTCCATTCCAACACCCCATTTAGTCTCACTAAACCAACAATTTGTCTGTTGTTCCGCGAAAAACGGCCAACATAACATAGGCACCCCGCTACTAATGCTTTCCAGAGTCGAATTCCATCCACTGTGAGTCAAGAACCCTCCTATTGCCGGATGGTTAAGCACTTCTTCTTGCGAGCACCAACTTGCAAGCATTCCCCTGCTTTTAGTTTCTTCCACGAATTCGGGTGGAAGAATGGATTCATAACCCGATACAATATCGGGTCTTATGATCCATAAAAACTCTTGTTGGCTATTTGCAAGTCCCCAAGCAAATTCAAGAAGTTGATCAGGAGTCATAACAGTAACGCTACCAAAATTGACATAAACAACAGAGTTTGGTTCTTTGTTGTCAAGCCATTGTATACACTCTGGCTCCTCTTTCCATAGGCTCGACCCAAACCCCTTCAAATTCTCGTCATCAACATGTTTGACGAGTAAATGCAAGGGGCCTATTGGGTAGACCGGTGGAAGGAGAGTCCGGAGTGATTCAAGAACTTCACTCTCTAGTGTCTCGAATGTGTTGATGACAATCGCAGAAGCTGTTTTGGCTCTCTCTATTTCTTGGAGGGTAAATTTGATCATGAAATCATCTGGATTTGTTGTTCTCAAGAAAGTTGGAAGATTCCTTAAACGTACATCTTTCATACCTGGTATGCCATCCAAAGTTGTCTCTAGGTATCCATTTGTCAAGTAACTCGCATCTACATTTTCTCCAAAATAAAATAAAAATGAGAACTAGCTAAATGCATCAAGTATGTCATATTCAAATTTTAGGCATCTTATTAAAATTTAGCTTTACACCTCTAATAAAAAGAGCGTTTATACATACCTTTAAGTGGAGTGTAACCTTTTTCAATAAGAGTGGCATAATGCATGTAACCTAAGAAACCACAAGCACTAGGTGTACAAAGCTGAACTTGAGGGACACCCAATTCTTGTGCAGCAGCTAAGGTGAAGGTCATCATACCATCGGAGACGATGCACGTGACAGGTGGCACGTTTGACGTGTTATTAGTATCATTGAGCTTTGCAAGCAGATCTCTAAAAGGACCCAAACAAGTTTCAGTTGTGGATTTACATAGAGAAGGTATGTCTTGTGTTGCATCAGCATCACAAGTTGGGAGTCCATCAGGAATAGTCTCGAATTGGAACGACGAAAGGCCGTCGAGCGAATGGGGCCCTCGAGACCTAAGAAGACGTCTATGGTTAAATTCAGTGTTGACAAAAGTTATGTGAAAGCCTTTGTGATGGAGAATTTTGGCTAGTTTTAACATGGGATTAATATGGCCTTGGGAAGGATATGGTACACAAACTGCGTGTGGTTTATTTATTTCAACATTATTTGAACTCATACTTTCAATTTCTCTAAATAATAAATTTCTCGTAAGGGAAATGAAATGAATGATTTTGGTAAGGAAGATTGAAGAAGATAGAGATATTTATGTATGGAAAATATAATATAATAAAATAAAGTGTCAAAAAGATGAGTACATTATTACTAATATCCATTTTAATATATTATATTTTATGCGATTACTCCAATAAAAAATTGACATGCGATGCATCATTGAATAGGACAATCATCAATATTTTAAAAATAGTATTACTTATTTTTTAAATCCCTCGTGCGATGCGTAATGGATCAAATGTCAACCTCTTAATTATTTCGAGATCTACATAATATTTTAAACTTTCTATATATTAAACTTAGAAAATATTAATAGGGTGATTCCAACTTAATTATAGGAGGGTCGTGAGTAAGGGTATGCACGATTTGGATTAAATGAAAAAATTAAATTAAAATCAAATTGAATCCTTATTTGGATTGGTTTTTTGGATTTTTGATTTGGATTAATAGTTTATTGGGGAACTTTCGCAAATAGCTACTATAATAAATTTAATTATACCTCATAGCTATCTTTTGCATATTTACGGACTGTAGCTACAGTTTAAGATGACTCATTTGTATAATTCACGGATTTGTATAATTCACATGTGTTAGAATGATTAACAAGCTGTATGGTTAATTAGTTAGCCACTAGGCTGAGTTTGTTAGAAATAGTGAGCTGTCATATAGTTAGTTACAAAAGAGTTAGCTAAGACTGCTGCCTATAAATAGAACATTATGTCTACATTCAATGTAACAATGTAATACATTCAATACATGCTTTCTTCTATTCTCTCAATTTCTCTCTGAAACGTTTCTGTAATTACTCTCCTTTCATGGAGTTTACATGGTATCAGAGCTACCGATCTTAGGGGCTTTCCTTGCTCTGTGAGGTGTTCAGATTCATCAGCTGCTAAAAGTGAATCGAAAGGAGACATCTCCAATTCAAGGAAGTAGCAATGACAGTAGATGAAGTTCCATCAGCAAACACTGGCAGTACTGGTAATGGCACTTCAAGCCATACTCTGTTTCCAGTGATTAATCACAATCATCCTTTGTTTCTTCAACATACTGAAACTCCAGGTAGTTCTCTCATCTCTCTACAATTGACTGGATCAGAGAATTATGCTCTATGGAGTCGGTCCTTTAGAATTGGCTTAGTAGGTCGTAGCAAACTAGGATTTGTTGATGGCAGATTTCCTAAGTCTATGTTTGAGCCTGCATTACATGATCAGTGGGAGAAATGTAATGCTGTAGTATTGAGTTGGATTATGAATGATGTCCGACCTGGGCTTCTTAGCTCTGTTGTATATGCTTCTGATGCACGAAAGGTTTGGTTAGATCTAAGAGAAAGGTTTGATACAGTGAATGGTTCTAGAATTTTTCAACTGCATAGAGAGATTCATACTCTAGTTCAGGGTACATTGTCTATTGCTGATTATCACTCACGACTAAGGGATCTCTGGGATGAATATGATGCTCTTATGCCTTGTCCCAGCTGTCCATGTCCTGAATCAAAGAAATTTGGTGAGCATTGTGATTATCAGAGGTTGTTACAGTTTCTCATGGGGTTAAATGAGTCTTATTCTCCTCCTAGGAGTCAGATTCTCATGATGAGCCCTATTCCTACACTCAATAAAGCCTATGCTCTTCTAATTGATCAAGAGAGTCAAAGGAATTTGGTGAATTCTGCTAGTTCAGGGGTAATAGAGGGCTCTGCTATGTACTCTCGGAAGAATAGCACTTACACTACTGGTGCTAGTACATCAAAAGGACCTGGTGCTTATGTTGGTCCCTCTTCCAGTAGTGGTTATAATGGAGGGAATATTACTGGCTCTGGAGGAGGAGGAGGATATAATGCTAACAACAATAGTACCTCTGGAGCTGGTACTTCTGGAGCTGGCTACAAGGCTAGGAAGAATTTTCTTGTATGTGAACATTGTGGGTGTAAAGGCCACTCAAAGAACCAATGCTACAAAATTATTGGATATCCTGCTGATTTTCAGTCTAAGAGGAAGCCTATGTATGCTAATCAAGTTGACCTTGGGCAAGAGGTTAGAGGTACTAATAATCAGAACACTGGAGGTACAACTATAGGTTCACATCCTGGTGCTTTCTTCACTCAGGATCAATACCATCAGATATTGCAACTGTTGTCCAAACCTGGTGGTGACAATGCAGTGGAACCTTCTGTTAATGTAGTCGCTGCAGTTGATGCAGGTAATTCTCTTAAACCTTTCTCTTGTACTTATAAAGGTAGAAAATGGATAATAGATACTGGAGCAACACATCACATTACATCCACATTGGACAACCTAGACAATGCTAAGGTATCTCCTGCTCATGCTGCAAATAAGGTTCACTTGCCCAATGGTAAAGTTGCAGTTGTGTCACATGTTGGAAACACTTGTGTTCTTGACAACCAGCCTGTTTCTAATGTCCTATTCTTGCCTGACTTCAACTTTAATCTATTGTCTGTGTCAAAGATCACTAAAGAGTTGCAATGTATGGTTGGTTTCTTCCCTGATTTTTGTGTGTTTCAGGACCTTTACACTGGTCAGGTGAAGGGGATTGGTAAAGAAGAGCATGGACTCTATATCTTACATGAAGGACCAAATCAAGCTCCAAAACAACTGGTCAATAGGAGTAGCAGTAATGTTCATTTTGTTGAGTCTACTGTCAAGTCTTCTGTTAGTTTTGTTAACTCAGCTACAAACTTTGAGTCTATAGATGTATGGCACAAAAGGTTAGGTCATGCTCCTGTTGATGTTATCAAGAAGCATGATGCTATTAGTTCGTTAAGAAGTATGGGTGATTTTTATTGCCCTGTATGCCCTCTAGCAAAACATACAAAGCTTCCCTTTACTCGTAGTACTCATCTGTCCAAACATGTATTTTAACTATTGCATTGTGATCTTTGGGGACCTTATAGAGTGCCCACTCATAATAAGAAAAGGTTCTTTGTCACAATTGTGGATGATTATAGTAGGTATACATGGATTTTTTTGATTACATCTAAAGCTGAAACTGTGGTTGTACTTAAACATTTTCTCAAGAATGTACAGAATTTGTTTTCTACTAGTGTGAAAACTTTACGAACTGATAATGGTGGTGAGTTCGTTAACACTGAGGTAAAATCTTTACCAAGTGATATGGGCATTACGCATCAGAGTTCTTGTGTATATACCCCTCAGCAAAATGGTATTGCTGAGAGAAAACATAGAACTATTCTGAACATGGCCAGGGCCTTAAGGTTTCAGGCTTCTATTCCTCTTAAATTTTGGGGTGAATGTGTGTCAACTGCTGTCTACATTTTGAATAGGCTTCCATCCAAAGTACTTGCTCACAAAACTCCATATGAAAAGTTATATGTGCATCCTCCTTCCCTGTCACACCTCAGAGTGTTTGGATGCTTGTGTTATGCTGCCAGTCACAAGATCAGTGACAAATTTTCATCCAGGGCTGTTCCCGCAGTGTTTATGGGTTATTCGTCTACTCAAAAGGGCTACATTCTCTATGGCATTCATGATCAGATCTTCTTTGTTAACAGACATGTGGTATTTCAGGAGCATCTGTTCCCTTTTAGAGACATGCATGCCTCCTCTAATCCAATATTTCCTGTGGTTGAGCTCAGTTCTTCATGTCATGACTCTCCATCTCCAGCATCTGAGGTCTTTGTAAATGATAGGTCTGTCCCTGAATCTTCTGATACTGCTGCCTTCTTTTCTACTGAATCCATGTCTTCAGTTCCATCTTTTGAAATTGTGCCAGTTAGAAGATCAACCAGGTCAAGCAGACCACCTCTTTGGTTGCAGGACTTTGTGACTCCACCTAAGAGTAATGCTTGTACATATCCCCTTACAAATCATGTTTCTTATTCTAGCTTGTCTCCAAAGTATATGCAGCTTCTCCAGGCATATTCAGTTATATCTGAGCCAACCACATTTCAAGAAGCTACTGCTAATCCTGCTTGGGTGAAGGCAATGGAATTAGAGATGGCTGCACTGCAGAGTAATAATACTTGGAGTTGGAGTATTGCGGACTTACCATCTGGAAAAAAACCTATTGGGTGTAAATGGGTATACAAAATTAAATTCCTAGCTTCAGGAGAAGTTGAAAGACTCAAAGCCAGACTTGTAGCTAAGGGTTTTAGTCAAAAGGAAGGCCTAGATTATGGTGAGACCTTCAGTCCAGTTGCAAAGATGGTAACAGTTCGATCAGTGGTTGCTCTTGCTGCATCTCGAGGCTGGTACATCTATCAAATGGATGTACACAATGCCTTCCTCAATGGTGATCTGCAGGAGGAAGTGTATATGGAGATTCCTAGTGGGTTTGCTAGACAGGGGGAGTGTCATAAGGTCTGCAAACTACACAAGTCATTGTATGGTCTGAAACAGACACCAAGACAATGGAATATTAAGCTAACTGAGGCATTAGTGCAGATGGGATTCAGTCAAAGTCATTATGATTATTCTTTATTCACAAAACAGGTTAATAATGATATTGTAATTGTGTTAGTATATGTGGATGATCTATTAATTACTGGAAGTAATCACCAACAGCTGTGCAGTACTAGACAAGAGATTCAGAAAAGGTTTAAAATGAAAGATTTAGGTGAGCTTAAGTTCTTTCTGGGAATTGAATTCTCAAGATCAAGTCAAGGTATACTTATGACACAAAGGAAATATGCACTAGAGTTGGTGTCTGAATCAGGACTAGGGGGAGCCAAACCTGCCTGTACACCATTAGAGATGAATCAAAAACTTACTTCCATTCAGTATGATGAACATATCAAGCATGTACAAACTGAAAATGATACTCTTCTTACAAATCCTACAAAGTACCAGAGACTAGTAGGCAGGTTGCTATACCTTACTATGACTAGGCCTGATCTTGCTTTTACTGCACAAGTACTGAGTCAATTTATGCATTGCCCAAAACAATCACATATGGAAGCAGCACTAAGGGTTGTGAGATACATCAAAGAAGCTCCTGGTTTGGGACTACTGATGCCTGCAAAACAAACTACTCAACTCACTGCTTATTGTGACTCTGATTGGGGATCATGTTTGGAAACTAGAAAGTCAGTCACTGGTTATCTAGTAAAATTTGGAGAAGGATTAATCTCCTGGAAGTCTAAGAAACAAGAAATTCAGAAGCATGGTTGTATGTGCAGCTGAGGTAACTTGGTTGATAGGTCTGTACAAGGATCTAGGCATCAATGTGAATCTACATGTGAATATGGTGTGTGACAGTAAGGCAGCCATACAAATTGCTGCTAATCCTATCTTCCATGAAAGAACAAAACACATAGACATTGATTGTCATTTTGTGAGGGAAAAAATTTGTCAAGGCATGTTGAAGGCTGAGCATATAAACACTAAACATCAGTTGGCTGATCTACTCACAAAGAGTCTGGGAAAGGCACAACATAATCAGTTGTTAAGTCAACTTGGAATGAAGAATATTTTTCAACCATAAGCTTGAGGAGGAGTGTTAGAATGATTAACAAGTTGTATGGTTAATTAGTTAGCCACTAGGCTGAGTTTGTTATAAATAGTGAGCTGTCATATAGTTAGTTACAAAAGAGTTAGTTAAGACTGCTGTCTATAAATAGAACATTATGTCTATATAAATAGAGCATTATGTCTACATTCAATGTAACAATGTAATACATTCAATACATGCTTCCTTCTATTCTCTCAATTTCTCCCTTAAACGTTTCTGTAATTACTCTCTTTTCATGGAGTTTACAATTTTTTCATCAATCTCTATGTCATCCATGCCGCATAAGCAGCCGACCACTCCTATAAGATGAGTTGGGTTGGTATTATTTTTGTTATAAGATGAATGTGGAATCCAACAATGGTAGGAATTAGGATACCTGATAACATAGTGTTGTTACTGACCCTGAACGAATCATGTCGGGTTGAAAAATTGGAAACCATTTTCAGGGATATGAACACTCTCTTCTTGTAGTTTCTTGACTGCACTTGTCTCAAGGAAGGTGATTTTTAACTAAGTTGAAACTAATCTATATTCACCCGTACTATCGGAAGCTTTGAAGTTCCTAATAATAATCACGGAACCTTCGAACAACATTTTTTGAAACCTGTTTATTATTGTTGTACATATTACACCAGAACCTCAACAGTGTGTATGGAGAGGATATTTAATAGAATGTCATACCTAGAGGTGAGTGCAAATGCAACAGTGGAGAACTTCAATTATCGTAAGGATTTGGGATGAAGTTTTGAACAACTCCAAAGCAGTAGAATCGCAGGCTGCTTATAAAATCAATGTTTGAAGGTGCTGTATGAAGTTGATGGGTGGGAGATCTGGTGAAGAGGTTTATAGGCAAATTTGTGAGGTAGAAGGAGAGAAGGTACCACTTGAGTTAGGGGGTGTCGTATGTGAATCGTTGCCTTAAACAGGAGAAATGGGTAGGTTGAGGAAAAGGGAACTGTACGCGTGTTGTGGCGCTAAGCAGGTTTAAGATCCTTTCTAATTGTAAGACAATGGTGTCCATGAATTATAGGTGTGACGTTTATGAAGTGCGACAATAGTTGAAAAATGAATGGACACGGTCGAGAAGCAGCTATTGAAGGTTAATGAGGTTTTATGTTGGCGTTTTATGAAATAGTCAGTTTTGTGCAATTGTAAGCAGCCCTGAGAAGTTTGGGGAAGGGAAATAATTTTGGAAAGGGATGTTAGGGAGTAGAAACCGGAAAGTTGTATGGAAGTGAGGGAAATGTAACAATAAGAGTTGAGTTTATTTGCAAGGGAAGAGCGTCATGTTTAATTTGTCGGTTTGGGTTGTTCTTAGGTGTCATGAAGGGAGGTCCTTCAGGAGAAGCTATGTAAGGGTAAATATGTTGACTTACCAAGAGTTAATATCTCTTTGATTTTGTATCAATAAAAATCACTCATTTTATACCTTTATATCAATATCAATCAAAATTATCATTAAATTTGTTTTGACACAACAGAATAAAATATTTTTAATGCTAAAATGAAAGCTTCTTCATCTTCCTCAGCACTAATTCTTCAATACTGCAGTTCAATGCGATAGCTATCTACAGAAGAAGGGTTTAGACAAAACCTGACAGAAGAAAATATATTGAAAAGTGAGGAGATTGATTAAAGAAAATACCTGGATCTGCGGTGGTATTTCGTGCAACTTCAAAGGCAACATGCCAAGATCGGTCAATTCCGGAATTATTGGGGGGTAACAGTAAGAAACGATGTGTGTAAGGAGGAGAGTGATACAATTGCATCGTTCAAAGGCATTTGTGTTGATTTGCTAATAATGTGGACAAAAGATTAATTCAATGGAAGAAGGTCGAAGTGAAAGCAGCCTACCTGGATGATCTAGTGCGACTCTGGGAGGACCAGTGCTAAGCCGACAAGACTGAATTTGGAGAAGAAGAATAGCCGGTGGGTGGATTTGTAAGACGGTGGCGTCTGTTGTTAATTGGCACAACGTTTGTCAAGAATGGCAATAGTTTGTAAAAAGAGCAGCCTTTGATTTTGTGTTTCTACTGAAGAGGGGAAGGGTACTTCTCGCAATATAAAGAGATTCCTCGCTTGTGGTGTCAATGGGTTGAAGGTTTTCTTTTATATATATATATATATATATATATGTATATATATGATTGCTCGTAATATTATATTTTCTTATAATCTAAAGTGAAAAAGTAAAAAGACAATTGAAAGAAAATTTTAATTTATGATTAACCGATACATGAGTAATTACGATCAATAATGAAAAATCAACAACTTTGAGTTCTTGGTAAAATTACGTATTTATATCCATACAATCTGTAATAAGAAATTTAAAAGGCAATCACAGTTTCTTTTATTCATGAAAAACTAATTATTACATAATTAAAATTCATAAACCTTATCAATAATGAAAAGTATTCAGCAAATAATTTTTAGAAATACTTGTGATGAAAAATTAAATAGTAAATTTATTTGGTAAAATCTGAAGATCAACCAAAAGTATGATAAGACAACTACCTGCACTTGCTCATGTTTCAACTCTGAGAAATTAATAAAGAGATAATTTTTTGTATAACCTGCAAACAATTAACGTTCATATAAATAAAATATGAAGATAAAAATAAGATGTTGCAATACTAAAAATATAGAGGAATTAAACGAAGAGATATAAAAAGACCAAATAGAAATAATGCTCAAATAGTGTAGAAAGAAAAAGGGAAAAGGGTCTGAAAAATACTTTAATTTTGGCAGAAATTGTTGTTACGATACCAAATTTTATGGAGGACCTTTTACCCCCTACACTATTTAATAGTGTATTTTAAAGGTATATATGTGCCCACGGGGACACATTACTATTTATAATGATGCAATATTTATGATGTCCACGTGAGCACATATATACCTTTAAAATACACTATTAAATAATGCAGCGGGGTAAAAGGTCCTTTCCAAATTTTGATATTGTTACAACAATTTCGATCAAAGTTCGAATATATTTCAGATCGAATTTGTTGTAAAATTTTGAAATGTTTGCATTATATAGTAGAATTTTATAATGTTGCATTTATCTCTTTCACTAAAGAATTGCAATTAAATGGGTGTAATTTTTTTTTGAATGGAATTCTGTAACCATTTTTTACGTAATCAATCACATTAATTTTCACAAAATAAAAAAATGACTTACCTAGTAGAAGAGTGACAGCCGGCGCCGATGTTGAACTTTTTGACAGAGTGACGACGACAATGACAAGGTGGCGAGAATCTGGCTGTTGGTTGTATGTGGAGGAGCTGGTCGTTTTTTTCCAAGAAGGTATTTTGAAGAGATGATTTTTTTAAATGGTTAGGTTTAAATTTAAATGAGATGGGATGAAGTGTCTTTGTATTTTAGAAAAGATTAAGAAGTTTTGGTGATATAAATTTGGGAAAATTTTTAATATGGTTGCTGTCCAACTAATAATAGTTGTGTGAGGTTTCATTCAATTTTTGACACTTGGATTTGTGGGCCTCATTTTAATACCACACACTCTCTCATCTTATTTTTTTCCAAATTCCACCATTTTCTGTCCAAAATATTTTAGCTCCTTGTTCAATATTCCTTTCTTTTTCATAGTTTTATTTTAATTTTTTGTGCTCTTTATTAATTAATAACTTGATTAGCTCTTTCTTTCCCATTAATCATTTCTATCCCTCAACTAAATCAATTTAAAAAATTGCTACCTCTCAACCAATTCAACTAAAATATCATTATTCCTCGTAGCCTTAGAAAAAATAATCTTTTAAATTTTTTATTTTACATCTCAAAAAATTGAATCAAATTCCTAGGATACCTTTAAAAGATAAATTTTGAATGTGAAATTCACACACTTTATATTTGTATTAAGAAGTATTCACTGAATATCGAAAATCAAACTAAATAAAATTTTAGTCAAATTGAATATTTCTTTTACTTCAATTTATTTTCTTTTTATTTTTAAATTTTTTGACATAATCAATTTTGGTTTCAAAGTAAAAATAAATCAAAAAACCATCAAACTGATTATAAAAATATCTCCCTCTTTAATATATATATATAGTGTGTGTATGTTGTGTAAAATTAAAATTTTACTCTTTTTATTTGTAATCTAGTTACCTTTTTATAAATTTAATTCTATTTTTTCACTTTCTAATTTGATTTGTAATTTTATTATGATGATTTTAAAAATTGATTTTATGCTCAAAATCACTTGTTTTTAGTCCTTTAATTATTCATTATTAGTTAATTCAACTGTCAACAATCAGAACTAATTTTTTTAAAAAAAATTATACCTAAAAAATGTTCACCAATGAGTAAGTGAGATCATACCTATAAGTATTCTAAAATCACTCGTTCTTCAAATTTTTTTAGAAATATTTTGTACTTGGTGTTACACTTATTATTGAAATTTAAGTTAAAAGTCTAAAAAAAAATCAACCAAAAATATATATAAATCAAGAAAAGAAGACTATAATTATAATGGAGTTCAATTTTTTAATCATATAAGCAATCACGGAAAAAAAAAGGCTAAAACTTGAATTGATATTAATTTACATATTTCTATTTGACTTTTGAAAAATAAAAAATTAAGACTATTAAAAAAAAGAGGTAAAATACCTATTATGAGGAAAATGGAGGAATTTGAAAAAATGAAGGTGAGAGAGTGTGTGGTGTTAAAATGGGGCCCACAAATTCAAGTGTCAAAAATTAAATAGAGCCTCACACAATTATTATTGGTTGAACCTCAACCATATTAAATATTTTCTAAATTTGATCCCAATTTAACTTAATTAATTTTTTATATATCAAAACTTATTTGACACCTTTCGTTCAATTTTTTCTAGTAACATGCAGGGGAATATTTTAGTAGTTTTTTTTCTTAATATTATATCTTAATTTAATCAATCAATAACGAATATGAGTATATATTTAATTAACCCCTTAATATCCTTAAAATCAATGTACTATATTAATTAAAATGCAGATAATGATTTAGAATCTATCAGAAATTGACGAAAGAGTGACAAACTGTACATTAACATGTAATAAATTGTTTCGAGTAAATAATATATCAAAAGATTCGAAATATCGAGAGGAACTCATATTTAAAATTTGAAACAACTTAAAGGAAATTTGAGTTAGTCAGTACTGAAAAAAATATCAGTCTACAATTTTTACATATATATATATATATAGTATAAACAACGTATATGAATATATATACATCTCTAATATACCCCTCAATTTTGCGATTTAGAACTGATATAACCCTCGTTATAAAAGCGGCTCACATATTTCCTATTGTTACACAAATGACCCAGATATACCCTTTTGGTCTAACAGGAGTGAAAAAAAGAACAATTTTAAATTTAGTTTTTTTTAAAAAATAATAATAATATATAATATATATCTATATATATATTATTATTATTTTTTTGGGTATATTTTGATGGTCAAATTTAATTTTTAGCTCATTTTCTTATAAAATTTATCACATGCCCCATTGTATTTTTACAAATACCAAAAAAAAATAATTACATTGTTATACATTATTTATACACTATCGATACATTACATAACTATTTATACAATATCAATACATTACATATTAATGTAGCTATTTTGTTGATTTTTTTTTTGTCACCTGTACATTTATGTAAGAAGCCCGTTTTAAAAAATCTCCAAAATTCTTTATCTAGATTCTTACTTCATTTTCCATCTTTTCAAGATTATCATCATTTTGTAACAATTCCGATAGCATTTCTTAAAACGTTGGGAGTCATTTAGTGTGAGGTATAAGATATAATAATGCAGTCTTGAGATTACTTGTTCCACCATTTATATCTTAGTGATAAGATAAGTTATCCCATACACATGATGGAATAACTTATCTAGGGATAATTAATCCGAGATAACTTCTTCCCATTGAAATGACCCCTTAATGTCTAAGTCATGTTTCTATCATCAGAATGAAAAAGAAACAGAATAAGAATACAAAGTAGATGCAAATTTTGATCTTCCCAGCTTGCAACAGAAGAAAATAATTCCATTATAGAAGAAATAATATATGCCTTGTTACATATTCTCACTGTTCCACCACTTCTCCAAAACAACCCATCAGCCACCCCAAATGAATACAAGGTTTATTAACTCAACCTAGAAGCCAAATAGCTAACAGTCCCCAAAAGAGGAATAGTATATACTAAAGATCATGTTGGTTTTAGATGATCAAATAGAGTTTCCATTGGAAATGCCATCTAATGAACAATAGCTTGCCGGCGTTTCTCTTGCTTCACCTGCTTGTATAGGATCATCTTGTTGCCCCTTGCTGCTATAGTCCCCTAGCTCTTGCTTTGCTTATAGAGAAATACGTCCACCTTTGTTTGACCAGAGTTATACATAGAATGAGGAAAAAGAAGAATGTGGAACCTCCAGATATCAATGTTTGGACGAGCATTAATAGAGACAACGAGAGAGTCTGCTTTTATGAAAAAACAAACCTTGAGTAGCCATGTCCAACATAATAGTCTCATTGAGGTGGATTTGGGTTACCAGTTTCCTTTAATAGGCGCATGACAGTTCCCATTGAAAGCTCTGAAAGAAGCTGCTTTTGAACTCAAACTATACCCGAAACCGTTCCCTGCAATATAAGAAAGGCTAAGATCTCTAATGCCAAATGCAGGGTGGTCTAACACCAAAGTCACTCGCATTTGTACTTCAACTAGTTACTATAGGTGACGGAAGAATGCTTAGGTAACACATACAACAAAGGATGATAGGGAGAAATCAGCTGCTCCGGTAATAACAGCACCCTTGCTTCTAATCTCCAGGAGATAATTCAATGCTTCTTCTGTGATGATCTCACCAGGAATTAGCACTGGAATACCAGGTGGATAAGGACAAACAAGCTCTCCACAAATTTCACCGAGGCTATCTCTTATGCTGACTTTACGTTTTGTAGCAAAGAAGGCCTCTCTAGGGCTCATGCTTATTCTAATATCATCCAGGCATACAAAATGATTTACATTTTTGCCTTCATCTTTAGCAGGTTGAGGAAAGTGAGAAGTTTGTGATAGATGCTTTAGACCAGCTACAAGCCGAAGGACATGATCTCTTTGAGTCCCTAAGTTAAATGCCAAAGTAAAAGATTTGGTCCCAACAAGTTCACAAACAACACCAAAATCATTGCACAATATATCATCTGCTTCAAAACCTGAAAGACCTAACTGCCATACACCAATGGTGAGTCGCAATGGGTCGATCTGGAAAAAACTCGAGAAACTTGGAAACTCGAGGATTGAGATTCCAGGAATTTTACTAATCAAGCTTCTTGCTTCCAGAGCCAAGTCTATTGCTTTGTCAAAAATAGCCTCTCTATTTTCACTTAATTGGGCCCTGGCGGCATCCAGAGATGCTAAAAGCAGATAACTAGGGCTACTACTTTGAAGCATTTGTAGGCTTTTGCTGATTCTTTCTCTATCTACAAGATTTCCTTGCATGTGCAACATAGATGATTGCGTAAGCGAACACAAAACTTTGTGAGTAGACTGTACAGCAAGATCAGCTCCCTGGCTGAGGGATGAGCTAGGCAGCTCTGGATGAAATCCTAAATGGGCCCCATGAGCCTCATCGACAATTACAGGGATATTATATGAATGACAAATATGACAAATCTCATCCATGTTGCTGCATATACCATGATACGTAGGGGAGACAACCAAAAGGGCTGCTGCTTTTCGGCCTTCCATTTCTAGCTCTTTGATTGCATCATTCACCTACATAACAAGAACTTCATCTTTTAATGGATACAAGTGTAATAGTCTTTTAAACACTTTTATAAATTTATCACTAGTTTGCATAATTTTACACTTAAAAAATCGTTCCACTTATGCATTCAAGATAATTTAATTCTTACATAAAGACGACTTTGAGAAAGATGCATGTCAGGATGTTTTACTTGCCTGTGATGGAGTGATGCCACCAGCAACATCCCACTTGAAATCATATTCAGGGACGATATACTTTGGGAGTGCACCAGACAATACCATGGCAGATATGGCTGAGATATGAGAATTCCGTGGGAGAATAAGAGTATCTCCAGGTGAACAAGTCGCCATAATGGCCGCGTGAATTCCACATGTACTACCGCCAACAAGGAACCATGTTTCCGATGCTCCAAAAAGTCTTGCTGCTTGTTTTTGTGCTTCGAAAATGGGACCTTCTGGAGAAAAAAGATTGTCAAGCTCCGGAAGCTCAGGCAAATCATGAAGAAACGGTTTTGCACCAATGAGCTGAGTCAACGATGATGGTGCTGCTTGTCCTCTGTTATGGCCAGGAAAATGAAAACTTGCAGCATTTTCTTCAGCTGAAGCTTTTAAAGCACTAACAAGTGGAGGAAGTTCACTAGCACTGGCAGCAGCACTTGGAACACAAGAAATTTCTGTTAAAGGAACTCCATTATATCCTACAGAGCAAGTATAGTTCTTGTTTTTCCCGAGATATAAACTATTCCTTTCCTGCAATATATGTTCGACTAATACCCACGTTAAACATTGAAAAGGAAGAGGCTATTGTGATGAATGGTATATAATCAAATGAGTTGTTCAAACAGTCATTTCTTTTTACCAAGTCTCAATACAAGAATTTCCAAGTATTCGGTGTG
>JAJOOS010006290.1:0-19945 GCA_029582725.1 Solanum chiquidenum
AAGTTAAAGAATTTGAAAGAATTGGAGCTATGTAAAGTTCCCTCTAGACCTTCAGCTTTCCCACTTTTAAGAGATATTGCTGGTCTTAAGCGCCTGACAAAGCTCTCTGTCTGTCATTTTTCTATCAGGTTAGATCTGTTTCTTCTTGCAGTTATTCTATCAAAGTTTATTTACACTAAACTCATGTTTACTATAGACAAATTACCTGTAGTTGGCTGTCAGTTAACTTGATAACATAAAATTTCTGACTTTGTCAATGTATAAATATTAAACCAATTCGATGATGTTTCTCGGTGAACTTGTCTATATTGTTGCTCTAAATTCATGTGCAGGTTGCAGCTCAATATGCTTTTGGTGTTATTGGAAGATTAGGTTTCATCTGCACATTTTCGCTTTTGCTGCATTCCTTAAAGTAATTTGAATTTAATAGAACAAGTTTATTGCTAAACTAGAGTTTTTACAAGTGCTAGCTACTGCAACTATAAGCCCCAAGTTAAATAGTATTAAGCAGGGTACATGATCACACAAACTTCCATTAATACAAGGGCAGCTAGGTAGGTAGAGCATCCTATCAGGATGTTTTTTGTGGCCTCTTTTCTGAGGTAAAGACAGGGAAAAAGTAATTGAAGGAAAAAATGGTTAGTTTCAGTTTTCGGGTACAAAATTTTCCTGTTAGTTCAAACTTGTTTTGTAGATTTACATAACCAAGCAAAACAATTTTATGCATGATTAGTAAAAGTTTAAAAAAAAAAACAGATTTTCTCAAAGAAATTTTGGATGTGGTTACACAGCTGGAGCATAAAAGAAAATAAAGACTTGTTTTTTCTGCTTAGATGCTTCATGAGATTGAAGTTTGTTAATTAGGACTAAAAGATATGCACAAAATTTTGTAAGTTGTTTATCGGGAGTTTAGACTTTAGCACTCTTCAAAGGGTATCAGTTTCTACTCTAGGACCATACTAAGTTTAACCAGGATATGATACGATATTAGGATTAGTCAATAGTACATAGTATAACTAGCCCTTGGTTAAGGGTCGTTAAGAGTGTTGTTTTTTAACTATTTATTTGTGTTTCCTTTAATTGAAATTTTTATTTTTTGTTTATGGGATTTCTTATCCTATAGTGCATCTTAGTTAGGTTAAAATCATCTTATTATTTTACCTCATGTAATTTGACAGCTGAAGAGGTTATATGGTTTGCCTTTATAATGGATAAATTTATTATTTTGAGGTTGGCATTATGCAGCCACCAGAAGACTTTTCCCTTTATCTCCGTCTTGTTGTTCCTTGCAACTACAACGAGCTAAAGATTTTGAGACATTAAAAATCTGTCTGGTTAATCAATTTGCTGCATATTGGTTGCTGTTGTCTCCTGGCAATTATACCCTCTCAAGGTCCACATTTTGTTTGAGAATTATCTTTTGGTCCCTGAAGACATCATTCTACTTTTGATTAGCAGGTGTTATGAAAAGCCTATGCACGAGTACATCACATGATTTTAAAGTTATAGACGTCTTAAATCTCACAGATCTCCTATAGGAAAAAAAGAAAAGGGAAGTATATAAAGTGACTTTGTTCACTTGGAGTATGGAATATAGAATACGCTGCCTCAAGGGGTTTGAGGTGCAAAAGGTGTCCACACACTTCACACTTCAGAATTGCGAGCCTGTTGCTGTCACATCTTTCCATCACAGTAATATGTACTATAGCTAGTAGCAGATTAAGTGAACTTTTGCTTAGCATGCATAATTTATCAGTTGTATATCATCGCTTAATGTTGGTAGCACTGGAAATTAGTCGTTTTTGCAGCTAGAAGGAGGATTCAAATTGGAAATAGGTGTTAGGATTTGTATTTTATAGTGTTCCTTTTATTGGGTGCAGTTACGCCAGAATCTTGACTCTTCAGATAAAAGTCATGTTTAAGTTGTTTGACACTTGATGCATTTTGTTAGATGAGGTCTGATATCTAAAGATATCTGTATATCACATTTTATTGTTTTGATATCTGGAAGGCTAAAACTTCATTCTGATACTCTTTTGGCAAGCAGTGCTTTACTTTTGGTTGCTAGAGGTTGAAAGTTGTGAACCATAAACTTGTAGATTCAGTTCATATCTATAAACCATTTTATCTTTTTTATCATTGTACTCCATTATAATGCCATTGTTCCTTGCTGTTCTTGCAGATATTTACCTCCTGAAATAGCCTGCCTCACTAAATTGGAGTGCCTTGATCTTTCATTCAATAAGATGAAGAATTTACCTGTTGAGATAACTCATCTTAACTCCTTACTGTCACTGAAGGTTGCTAATAATAAACTGATTGAAGTACCTCCGGGGTTGTCTTCTCTGCAAAGATTAGAGAGTTTGGACTTTTCTAACAATAGATTATCATCCTTGGAGAATCTTGATCTCCTTTCAATGTATAATCTGCAGAGTCTCAATCTTCAGGTATGTGTTACTGAAATTACAGTTTCTTTCCAGTCTTATTGCTTTTAGGCTTTTTCTCTAGTTTCCTTTCCTTCGCCGATAAATGTTTATAACATGAGAGGCATCTACTCTTAATGTGAATGAAGTTCTTGCATCCTGGAAAAAACCCCGAAATGTATTTGTCTCCATTGTCTAGTCAAGTAACTTGATACATTATAATTACCTTATCCTGACCCATATATCTTCATTGAAATTTGCTGAAGCACAATAAGCTTCTTAGGTGTTGTTCGATTCCTTCATGGGTATGCTGCAATTTGGAGGGGAATTTCATAGATTTGTCCAAGGATGACACCACCAGTTCGTCTTCAGAAATGGACGTGCTTGAAAGTTATGAACAGGAAACTTCTGAGAATGCCCAAAATGGTGAGTTCCTCGGAATCTCGTCTCCCCTCCTTATATCTATTGTTCTTTCTGCACATTCTGGTTCGTTTGGATCTTGTTTGTTGCCCTTTTAAGAAGTATTGTTCGGAAGGGTAGTACCTTTGAGAAGTTTGATGTGTGAACTTTTAATTGTGTAGGCGTTTCTATCAAATTGTTGGGTCATTTATGTGGCTCATCACCCAGTCATCGATGTTTTCGGCCTCGAAAATCCAAGAAATGGAAGCGGCAGTATTATATGCAACAGAGGGCTCGTCAAGAGCGATTAAACAACAGCAGGAAATGTGTTGCCTGCAAACATTCTAAGCTAATTGATGATTCTCTGGTGGAGGCCTCATCAAGCATAGTGGATGATGATACACATGATAAAGAACTGATTACTGAAGAAGCTGAGTGCAAAGGCTCTTTAGCTAATGGTGTTGATGAACATATCAGATTAAAGGAGGACAATTATATAGGAAGATCTTCATGTGTTGCTTCTGACTCCATTGAAACATGCATAGATATTCAGAATTGTAAAACATGTGATGCTTCAGTAGGTTCTGTTTCTGATGCTGCTGATGTGGTTGAGGAAAGTTTGTCTTCTGAGGTGTCTAATAGTCCTTCAAAATCGAAAAGGCACCTGGATGGGGTCATTGATAATCCAAAACCATGCAAAACCCGCAGACCAACAGATCATTCAGAGGTATCCTGCAAATACAGCATGATGTCTTTCTGTGGTATTGATGATTATTTACCAGATGGCTTTTATGATGCTGGGCGAGATCGGCCATTTATGTCGCTGAGGTGTTATGAGCAGAATTTGCATCTTGATTCACGGGAAGTCATTTTAGTTGATAGGTAACTTCCATGTTTGCATGCCATTAATAGACTAATAGTTATGGACTTCAACTACTAACTTCAGGGAATGCTTTGCCTCTCTACTCATTTTGATTACTTATTTAATCTGTTCAGGCAAAGAGATGAAATGCTGGATGCCATTGCTCTACGTGCTCAAGCTCTAATCTTTCATTTTAATCAGATAGATGGTCTGTTTAAAGATAGAGAACATGTTGCTGTAGACAACTTGCAAATTGCTTCACTGCTTGCACTTTTAGTGTCGGATCATTTTGGTGGAAGTGACAAAAGTAATATTGTACAGAAGGCAAGGAAAGATGTATCTGGGTCGAACTATAGCAAGCCTTTTGTCTGCACATGCCCTACTGGAAATGATGACACTACCAGCATGGTCACAAAAGAGAGTCCTAGCATCTTAGAAGATATACTTTTCCTTAATCTTTGTGAGAAAGCACTTCACTCAATAAAATCAAGGCAAAATTCTATTGTTGTTCCTATTGGGAGTTTGCAGTTTGGTGTATGTAGGCATAGGGCCTTGCTTATGAAGGTATTTTGTCATCAGACATGTTTCTAATTAGATATGGTGGTTCTGAATTTAGTTTATTATTATGACTGATAAATTTCATTTGTCTTCTTCAGTACCTTTGTGACCAAATAGAACCTCGAATATCTTGTGAGCTTGTTAGGGGTTATTTGGATTTTTCACCGCATGCGTGGAATGTGATCGTGGTAAAGAGGGGTGAATCATGGGTTCGAATGATAGTTGATGCGTGTCATCCCCTTGATATCAGAGAGGAGACAGATCCAGAATACTTTTGCAGGTCAATGATTTTCCAATTCTGTGTTACTTTCTTCATGACTAATTTCTGGTACTACAGCATTTATATAAATACACGTGTATGATGATATTGCATTTTCAATTTAGCCAGTGTGATTGATGGTTATTTTGGGATGAAATGGCCAGCTTCTTGAGTAGTTTCTTAGTTACTAAAAATCTCTAGTTTACCTGAGTTATTTCGGAATGAAAATGGCCAGATCACTGAGCTTGCTGTTTCTTTCAGGTATATTCCACTGAACCGGATTAATGTTCCTGTTGTGCCAGATGCTAGTCCTGGTCAAGTTAGTTCTTTTCCTTCTCTATCCAGTGCTGATAAAATTCATAAAGCTCCCTCCTCAACCCTCGTCCAGTGTAAATTGGGATCCCTTGAGACTCTGGCAAAGGTGTGGTTCCTGATTGCTTTTAACTTCTCCAGTTATTATTATGCAAATATACTTAAGTTCTTATTCCAAACTTCAATGACTTGAATTAAATATGTTTTATTCTTAGAGTGACTGAACTCTAGCACGTATATGGTTAACCCACAACAATTAGAAAATGATTTTTCTGGCTTTATTGTACTTTCCATTATTGACTGGAATTTACCAGTCTATCTGGTCTTGTGCTTTTGATTTGTTTTGGAAATCTGAAACAGATAAGAAGCAAAACAATCCTTTTTGACTTATTCTGTTATTCAGCTGGAATCCATTATATTGCAGGCTTATGCTTTTCATTTTGCAAATTCTTCATTTATCTGCTGATAAAACTTGATTAGTGACACGTATTATACCAATAGCTGTGGGATTTTTTCTCGGCTAGCATCTTTATTGACGAGGCATAGTTGATTGTTTTAAAAATGTATCCTGCTCAATTAACTTGAATTGAGCGGAATGAATATAAATGAGTCATATGACTGATACCGACTAGTTCAGGATTGAGGTTAAGATGATTGAATGAACATTTTTGCCACTGCAGGTGCGAACTCTAGAGATGTCCAAGTCCACGGCAGATGAGATTAAGAATTTTGAGTTCAACTGTATTGGAGAAGTTAGGGTGTTGGGTGTCTTAAACAGTTCGTGCATTGTCAAATATTATGGTCATCAAATATCTTCAAGATGGGTTCCTTCATCAGATGGCAGTTCAGAAAGTCGTACTTTGCAGTCTGCCATTTTGATGGAGCATATTAAAGGGGGTTCACTAAAGGTATATGTTTCCCAGAACTCTTCTCGTACCTGATTTTCCTCTCCTTTATTTCCCTTACCTTTGGGGTGGGAAGGGTATAAATAACACCTGACCTGATTGCCTTTGTATTCTGCTCATTTTGCTATCTTGTCCTTAACTGGCAGAAACATGTAGATAAGCTATCTAATGCTGGTGAGAAGCGTCTTCCCGTTGAGCTGTCGGTATTTATTGCCCGAGATGTAGCAAGTGCATTGACAGAGCTGCATTCTAGGCATATCATACATCGTGATATAAAAAGTGAAAACATCCTGATAGATCTGAATAAGAAGAGAGCTGATGGTACCCCTACAGTAAAGCTATGCGACTTCGATATGGCAATTCCCCTTCGCTCATACTTGCATACGTGCTGCATTGCCCATGCTGGAATTCCTCCACCAGATGTTTGTGTTGGTACACCTCGTTGGATGGCTCCTGAGGTCTTTCAGGCGATGAATAAGCGCAATATCTATGGGTTGGTAAGTCACCAATCCTTGAAGTTAGAATCCTAACCATTGAATTCTCTACTAACAAGTACCAATTAAATGCCACCGGGTGCATTGATCTGCTAAAACAATGTGGTTCTTTCTGATTTGCCAATTTGTCACCCTGGGGTAAAATCAATTCAACACAATCAAGAACTTACCACCTTCAAAAGAAACACATTTCTACTAAAAACTGATAGATCACTCATTCCTCTATTAGAATTCAGCTTTATCTTGTCATTACTAACTTCTAAATCGTTTTAAGCTAGAAAAGAAAGCATATTTTGTCTGCTCTATTGCTGCACTGCTACAGATTAAAGAACAATAATATGTACTCATTGACAAATTCAAATTTTCACCTTACTTTCTTGGTAATTTGTTTGTTTAAATTTCCTCATTTTTGATGCTTGAATCTATTTCGGAGATGAGGATTTTTTTTTTGAGAGACTTTTTATATGACGGCTAATCTCAGAGGATGTATCCTGTGGCAAAAGGGGTTGGGGAATATTATCTCTTACTTCTTTGAAGTTGAAAAGGTCTTCAACTCTGGGTTATAGATGAGTTGCTTCAAGGTAAAAAGGTTTTTCTTGCTTTGACTTTGCAGGTTCCCCTTTTCAATAGGTAGATGAAAGCTAATAGGACCTAAAATAAGTCCACTATAGCCAAAAAATATCAGGAGGGGCGGGTGGATTATTTCACCCTTAACCCAAATTCAATAGATGGGTAAATTGGCTAGAATGGGTTAGTGAACAACAAAAAAGTGTTTATAGGTGCTAATTTCCTGTATTATCATTTACCTTTTGAAGATGAACAAATGAGTTTAATTGAGTTGGTGACTTGAACGATAAAGTGAGTTCTTGTCATGTCTAAACTGCAATTCTAGCTTAATGTATTCAAAGGTTTTCCGAACTAGGTTTTTACTTGTCTTTCTTTGGATGTAGGGTGCTGATATTTGGTCGTTTGGGTGCGTCCTTCTGGAATTGTTAACACTGCAACTTCCTTACTCAGAGTCATCCGAGTTAGATATCCACCATTCTCTTCAGGTATTTCTTGATCTCTAACCTTTGATCTATTAATGCTCTAAATACCATGATGATTACCTAGTGTGCTTGAAATATCATTGTGTGATGAGGACTTCAGAAGTTCCAAAGTCCCCTGTTGGACAATCTTTATTATGGCTGCCCTTGGTTGCTAAAACTCAAAGGCTAATGGTTCTAGCATCTTGCTCGTTGGATATTTCGGAGCTCTCATGGTTTTCTTCCTTACATTGCTTTCGATCATAAGAACTGCCTGCAGAAGTACACTTGTCCCATGCACATTTTTTTTTTAAAAAGTTGGTTGTTTGAATTGCTTTAAATGGTAGAAAACAATGTAATTCATGTTTAACACATGCAGGCGGGTAAACGGCCACAATTAACCGAAGAATTAGAGGCAATGGCCGCGTCCAAAGCAGAGCTAGAGGATCTAGCAAAGTCTTGTTCTAGCTCGGACCTTGACAAGAAACAATCTGAATCTCGTATCCTGAAACTTCTCGTTTCTATTTCTCGTTGGTGTACTGAGAAGGATCCAAACGACCGTCCCACAGCAGAGAACCTCTACAACCTCTTACTTACCTGTGCTAATTCCCTTCCTTCACAACAAAGTCAAGAAGATTCTTGATTATCCTCAAATTTTGGTAGCCTTAGGATGTTGTAGATTAGCATTAGATTATTCAGCAGGAGTTACAGACCCAATACTTGGGTCTGTTGACCCCTCATTGAGCAATGTAACATGTTCTTAGTCTTATTTGAAATGGAAAACCATACGGACGTATTTGCGTCCATAGGACATTTATGATGGTCTTGTGTGTGTGTGTGGTGTATCAGTTTCTTTAGTCCTTTTCCAGCTTGTAGTTGTATACATTTGTATCCATCTAATGTATTCATCTTCACAAATTCCAATTGATGTTAATTATGAATGTATTCTGAGTTTCTAAGATTTGTTGGATTGTTCTATTGAAATTTCTGGATTTAAATCTTGTTAGTTGTTAACTCTTTTCTTGTTCTTTTAAGGCCTCTACTTCTACACCTTATATCAAATGGGATTATAAGTCTTATGATTGTGTTTATTATTCTTCTGGATATCTATGTTGCTTGGCCTTTTCATAAATGCCGACGTGCAAATATAACATCTTTGGAGAGCCGGAGCAAACATAACTGAATATTGTTCTATTTGAGAATTAGAGTTGTATACTTTCTATATTGTAGTTAGTTAGAAAATTAGTTATTCATATATAAAATTAGTACGTTTGCATTGCAATTTCGTAACCCACATTGTATAATTTATAACTTTATTACAAATATACCTCCATAATTCTAACCAGCTACGAACTACTACAAAAGTTTAAATCCCAATCAAGTCATAAGTCTTTTGGTAAGAAATTCCGCCAATGATTTTGTGATGTCGAAGCCCATTAGTCATTTCCATTCCATCATTTGCCTTTAAAAAGTTTAGTAGTTGCCTCGTGCTTATTCTTTTTTATCTTTTACTTTTTCTTTTCCACATTTGTTAAGTAATTGTTTGCTTGGGTAAAAAATTAGTTGCATTTTTTTATTTCATTGTTGTACCATATAATAGTGAAAAAATGTATGTTTAAACAAAATTAAAAAAAAGGTCAAACATCATATGTACTATTATAAGTAAATTTAAGTCACAGAGAAGCAAAAAGCCTCCAAAGTAAAAGATAAATCACCTTTTTTTTTTGAGCATGCATGGACGTAATAATAACCCTTTCTTCTAGGCTTTGCCAAAAGAGAAATATATATTATATAAAAAATAGTTGAAAATACTTTTCTTAATTTTTAAACTTAAAAATGTTTTCACCGTTGGAGAAAAGGAAAGGCATAAATAAAGCAAATAAATAAATAAAAATGAAGAGGAGTATTTTGTCAAATTGTTTGTTCCACTAAATATCGATATAAAATTAGACCGTTCAAAATCAAATCGAAAAAATACTATTTGTTTATTGGTATGGATTATTCATCTAATGATTTGGTAATAATGTAGTTTTTTTTTCTTAATAGATTAACCGATAACTCAATAATAACGGAGTGTCTGGTATGTTAAGTAATCCCTTAACGAAAGCTAATGTGACAATACATTATTAGGAGTATACAATAAAGGCTAATCTTCCAAGTGCATAATATTGTGTTTTTATAAAATGAAAAAATCAACAATTATATAGTCTAATATGAGCATTAAGGTTCTTTTGATTGAGAAATATTGGTGTTATTTAGCTTTATTATAGGTTCCACTAACTGTTTTAATAAAACTTTCTTAGTGTGCCTTGCTTTTAATTTAGATTTTCACTAACTGTCAAAATGATAATCAAATTATTAATAATTAATAACTGATTGATTATTAATATCTTAAACAATTATTTAGCAATCGGACCACGCTCGATAAGCACCTTAAAATGAAGCCTTGCAAGATTTGATGCCCTTTTTGCTAGAAAAACTCGGTCCTTTAATTGGATAGAAACAACATTTAATATCAAACTTAAACAAATTCATGGAGAATCGTGTTTTCATAAGCTAATTTTATCACCCTTAATTACAAAAGCAAAACTTAATATCCGAATGTAGACGAATAAAAAAATAGATATATATCAAGTTTGTATCGTGCGCCATCGATTTTTTTTAAAAAATTGTAAGAAAAATAAGTATGTGGCTAAACAACAAACAAAATATTTACAATTTGAAAAGCAGAAAGCAACTGAGATTTTGATTAAATAAGTTCAAATATGAGCTATCTTTAATTTGTCTGACTTTTCTTTTAATAGCAACAAAAAAGACTAATAAATGAGTATTGCCCCTCTGCAAATGCTATTTTTTTTTTTCCTTCAATTTATTTTGTCACCCTTTCTCATGACTGCCATTTATTTACTCAAAATGGATAATACATCTGTCCCTTGACAATGAAATGTTTCTTGCACCAACCAAAAAACTAAAATAAATTTGTATATCCTGATTGTCTTAAAATATTTGTCGTGTTTTCATTTATATGCTTCATATTTAACTATTTAGCTTTTATTTATATGTCACAATTGACGTGTTTGTAGTATTCAAGAACAACTACACTATAACAAAAATAGTTTTTAGCAGCAATAACTATGCACATTAACAAAGAGTGTTAAAACCTTTACCAACATTATCATTGGATCCAATATCGCTATAGGCTTTAGCTAGAGACGTTTACAAAGAGTGCTGCCTCTAAAAATATATATTTAGCGGTAATTAAACTATAACTATCGATTAATTACTGCTAAAGATCATTTTTGATGTAGTGTTACTACTAAGGATTTTGTCTTTAAGATATGATGAGTATATCTTTAATAAAGACAATACGTAATTTGAGACGGAGGGAATAATAGTGATTTAATCCTGTGGCTGATTTCATACGTTTAGTGAAGATTTTCTGTCTCCATCATATATTACTATCAGCCACTATATTATGTGGTCATCAAGTTCATCTGTTGTATATCGATTTTTTCCCTTAATATTTGCGTTCATATATTGCAAGAACTCTCGACCACATGAATAGTTCAATATGTTTATTGGTACGTGATCCTAAGATGTGAATGATCCAATTAGACGTTTATATATCAACATGGCGTACTCCTCCTGTTCGTAATGAACATATCTACTGTCCACTAGCTATATATTAACAAAAAACCTTGGCAATATTTTGTAGGCAAACGATAAAAATTAAATAGCGTTATATCACAAACCTTTATGACAAATTTACTTAAATAAAACTAGAAAGAATATATATATATATATGAAGGCCTAACATGGGGTGTGATAGATTATTCCTCGTAAAATTTAAATGTGCAATAAAAATTTCTACTATAACTTAAGCGAACTTTATGCCAAATTAGTTATTAGTGAAATAGTGAATGCAATAATATTCATCAAGGAGTAAAGAGAGACGAATTAAGAATGATATAATCATTCTTTATAATAACTATGCTTTCTATGGAGTTGATTTTTCACTTTATGCTATAGTATTATTTGCTCTTTGTAACATCTTGCTACAACAACCAAATAACATTTGTTATAGACAAGTTTGGCTCCATTTACATTAACTAAAAAAAGTTATATCTACCCTTGTTTTGAATGAATATTCATCTTTAAACTCATGATTGATAGTATATATATCTCGACACAAATTCAATAGTAACATTCTTTCGAATTTTTTTAATCCTTTTACTAAAATTTCAAACATCTCCATCCACCGGAAAGGGTGGGTGGGTGGGAGGAGGGGTAGAAGAATAATATATTTATTTACATAGTAGGAAGAACCATTATAAGAGGACCACCCTACTAGTATCAGTCTACTCCTAGTCTAATATATATATATATATAACACCAATCTTTCTGTTGTGCCAGCCATTTTGTTATCAGTTTAGGACCACCCATATATTGCCTGGCTCCTTCGTGTGTACTGACTTGATACACACACATATATACATATATATATACTATAATTATATTCATATTTATGTTAACTTTTTTATGTGTGTATGTATATATTTATGTATAGCTAGGGTTTTAGGGGTCTTAGCCTTTTAGGTGCTAATGGAGACACCAATGCTTTTGGTGTAAATTAACTTGAGTGGATTTATACAACCAAAAGTTATGGTGGGGCGGTATGTATTCCGAAATTCAGATTCTTAACTAATTTGGAGTTGAGTATTGGAAATAAAGTTGTCTTTGATAAGGAGATGTTTTATTCACTAGAGAGTCTTGTCGACACGCAAATTTAAATTAGTTAGTCCGGTAAAGAACAAAAAAAAACAAAAACGTTAGGTCTAGGGCTTTGTTTTTAAGTCAAACCATAAATAAATTTTTTTGAAAGTATGGCTGGTTGTTCTTCATTTAATTTTGCTTATTAGTTGGTGATTCTTTTTACAGCTCAAACTGATCTTTTTCTAAGGATTATTTAAATGTTAGCAAATGACAATATATATTACAAATAAATAAACGATAATCCCTTTTCGATCAAGAAAGTTTATTAATTCAGTGATCAATAATTTAATAGTACACAAATTAGTAACTTGTTAACTTATCGAGAATGTTATTTTAATTTAATTTGTTAAAAAAAATAAGTTATAGCCTTAGTGATTGACGAGTTGGACTCCCACCTTGTTGGTGAGGGTTCGATGCCCCACATTATAATTCCCTTCCCATTTTCCCTGCACTATCACCAATTTTTTTTTTTAAAAGAGTCATTTTACAAAGGGCTTTGAATTGGATCATCTATATATATAATTGGCTGGGTTAGGGGTGTGGGGTGGTGGGGGATAGAGGCTACGAGAGTGAAGTAAAAATGAGGTGTGTTGGAGGACGAAAAAAATACAATCAATGTGAAATACCACTATGTGAAACTTGTTTTCCCAACTTTCACGTCTTCAAATTATAAAAACATTAGCATACTGCTTGATTGAATTTTGGAATCAAGTTTATTGGATATGAATTATGATAATGCTAGTTTATTTTGAAGATAATTAGGCAAACTAGCACGTTGTAATTATGGATATAACATTTTGATGAGATTTCAGGTCTTGCTATTTTCGTTTTTTAGGTAATCACATCTTAATCTCGTATGAAAGGGAGTTAACTAGTTGCTCTTAAAATTAGCTTATTTTTTCTTTAATACTTTGATTAGACGAAACTATATGAAAATCTGACGATACTTTATATAATCTAAGTCACTATTATTTTGGGTTTGAAATATAATTTTAAAAAGATTAATGGTGAATCTAAAATAAAAAGCGATTCATATAGATTTTTTTGCCTTTTCCCTTCTTTATGTTCTTTACATGCTTTTTTATTTATCATATCAAAATTATTGGATTTCATAGAGTCCAATCATGTTTAGCCATTTATATTCTCTCTTTATTATGACCCCTTGGTGTTAAATTCTCAATCTTTTCTATATATTATAGTATCTTTATTTATAAGATGCAAGAATTCTATTCGAAAGTGCTAATTATGTTTTAATAGAGCCTTTAATTAGTGTTAGATTCCTAAGCATAACTAATGTTGGGTTTTGTGAACAAAGTCCCACATTCATGGTCGAAAAAAATTAAGTTAGTTAGCAAATATTTTGATAATCTTAATGATGTGAGATCTTTTGAGAAAATTATACGGATCTGATTCAAAGCGAACAATATCATATCATGTCAAAAGTATGTTTGATTGTTTAACCTAGCAATAGATATCAAAGCTAATAGTTCAACAATATGAGTATGAAAATGTCAAAGTGATGAAAGACCGGCACATGCACGCTAGGGGTTTTACCCTTCTAATTATGGGCAGATTTGTTACATTCACACATAGTTTTAAGGACGCATACATAAAAAAGATCGAATCGATGCGCTTTTGTGGACATAAATACTTAATTGATGTAGGTGGCACACTAATAGTTACACATTGATAGTTGATAAGATAGATTTGAATATTCTTAGTAGTGTAAGGTTTTATTATTGGAGAAAATTGTACAAACAATATCATATCATATTAAAAGTATCTTCTAACGGTTAAAGATCTAATTAATTGATCATCTTATTCTATCTGCTCCCTTAAAAATTCACCAAAAATTCATAGTTTTTTCTCCTCAAGATAAAGTTTAATTTCAAATATTGGTTAGACCAATAATGCATGTACACATATATCCCCTAGGGGATCATAGAATATAATCAATTAATCATTGAATCAAACAGTTAAATTGACACATTAAATTAATTAATCTCTAATTTCTCAAGTGTCTACATATTATTGGATTTTAACATACTAAAATTAGATTCTGAGGAACATAACAACCAATGGAATATGTTCCAGGAATTTTTTTAAAAAAATGTGAAAGAGAAAAGAAAGATAAAATAAAGAAAAAGATTTATTTTGTCGTAAAAGAAGATTTCCATCTGGAAGCTTTAATTTTAGCATCATCAACACATAAATCTTGAAAGTTTAATTAGGTAGATGTGTTTAATAATGTTTAGATTTATTTTTCTTAATTATTTTTCATCGCAATAATTTTAAGAGTTTAAGATTTATGCAGTAACATTTACACAATTAATCACTTATTAGGATAATTATAGGTAAATCTCAAACTTTAATAAAATGACTAAATTAAATTCATAATCTAAAAAAAAAACGTTACACTTTTTACTGTACATAAATTAAATTTCTAATTTTCATGAGTGGCCATGGAAGCTTTTGGCATATATCTAATAATTTTCAAATCGAGCTAGGTTTATATTAATTTTGTTTTTAGTCGCTAGGCTTTATACTATTTTTTTCTAGCTAGGTTCTATACAAAGAACAAAATAACATTAAAGAACAATTAATTAATTAAAATATCAATTGTTTAGGAAGATCCACTTTTTATATATATTTTATTTCTTAGTTATTTTTTATAGGAAGAATCAAAAGTTCTTTTTCTACTTTTACAGTTTAATTAGCAACACAAGTCATTTTCTTGATTGTCTGCATCAAGTCATATGTATTTTTATTAATTAGAAAAAGTCATAAATTAAACCAGCTGTCACCAATGTGTATCGATCTATATATCTATATATGATGAGAATTAAGTATCCAACAAATGGCAATTCTGGAGGAAAGTGCCAATGAAACTCAATAGAAGGAAAACAGCTAATGAGGAATGTCCGATATATATTGGAGTTCGATTAAATTTAAATTCATATACTGCAAAAATCATTTTTAGAAACGATATTTCCAATAAAAAAAATCATTTAAAAATGGAGCGATCCCAATTACCATCGCACCATAATCCGCAAGGAATGTCTTAAATACACATTACTTTTGATTAATCTTAATCTTGTCTGGTTAAAATGCTCCTTTCATATCTTCTTTTTATTTTAATCTTTTCCTTGATCATCAACACATGGAAAAGTATAATCCAATAAGGAAAAATAAACTTATTTATAGCAGGTATTTATATTAAGTCAATAATTGTATGATATGTAAATTTTATTTAAAAAATTCACTTAACTATAATTAAGTACAGTATAATATGTATACTTTATATAAGACTATTTAATTATGATAAATTGATATGATTTAATGTAAATATTCTATGCGAATTCGTCTAGTTGATTTTTGCTATGACGTTTTTAATTAATGTAGTTGTGTTTTAGTTAGTGCACAAACCGTTCATCCACATACGTGTTTATAAGGAGAAAAAATATTGTGAAATATTGGGTGGGGAGATGGAAGTTATTAGTTGAGTTAGTAATTCTGATAATGAAGTAATTATTATTTTTCCGATTAAGCTATTATTCAATAGTGTAAATTTTATTCCAACAAAAAGTTATAATGAAGAGAGTTAGATCTAACCTTGAAATACAATATTTGATTGGAAAATCACACCACAAAAAATAAAAGAATTTATTGTAGATTAAATTGAAATTTTGTGTGATAATCTTTTGACAAAAGAGAGATTCAATTGAATCGCCTTTCGGTCATTTAGCACCATCCTTTGAAGGGAATTAGTGAAAGATGTAGAGGTTTTATCGTAGACATATTATATATATTTCATTCGATTTGAACTATATATATGTAAATGAAATATGTTTCAAATATATATGTATCTACACTACTTTTGCACATATTGTGAGTAAAACAGAAAATGACAGCTATAGTTGTAAAATTAATTAAGTAAATAATAGTATGTTTATCTTAAATATTTTAATTTTCTTCAAATGAGATGGTCATACTCAAACAAAAGTAAATAAAAAGTATTGAATTTGATTCTCACCACCATACATTTTAGAAAGATTTTTTTTTTTTATAGCTTTAACTCGTTTTAAAAAAAAAAAGAATCAGACGCGCATGTGATTTTTCGCGATGTGGATGAAAGGGTCCCCCACCTTCCGACCCTAAAGTTAATAAATGCTCTTACAAAATATAGAAAATCACACTAACCTATCTGCAATCTGCATGGTGGCTAGTCTTGGCGTGACAATATTCAATTTGTATCACTTGACTTTGGGACCACCCTTTAACATCAAAATATAAATATATTGTTGCTCCTATTTCAATAATATATATATATATACTTTCTCCTATACATGTTCATTATATTAAAATATATATCTAACTTTAAAAATTAAGAAATAATTTGTTATTTTATATAAAAAAATTATCCTTATTATTAAACATTATTTATTTCTCAATATTTAGATGACTCATAACTAATATGAGTGATGTACACTATTAATAAAATCACTATCTTTTCATGAAGAATTCTTGGCTATTTCCAACGATATTTTGATTTTTGAATCGATGAGAAAAGAAAAACAATAACTTTTTATATGAAAAAATTAAAAGTTTCCTACTATTTCAGAGAGAGTTTTTTACCCACCTGTATTGTTTAGTGAGCGAAATGAGTTAGAGAAATCATATTCTATAGTATGAAATTTTTACTCATTCGCAATGAAAATACTAACCTTTGCTTCTAGTAATAATAGTAAAATTATCATTCTTAAAGACCGTATCAAATCAATATGAACAAATAAAGATGGACGGACGTCGAACGGAATATCATTTATTTTTTGGACACCCTTTTCCTTCATCAATATTTATTAACTTCTCTTATCTTTACTACATATCCCCCACCCAAAAAAAAAAAAAAAAACTTCATAATTCCCCTTTATTTTTCTTCCTCACACCCCTATTTATACCCCTAGCCCTCTTTGTTGAGAAAGTCATATAAACTTAGGTCTCTTCTTCTTCTTCTTCAACAATATTAGGGTTTTGTTATATTGATAGCGTAGACCACTATCAGTTGAAGCTGCCAGCATGATCTAAACTTACCTACAAATTTATATTGAGGCAAGATCAGATCATGTGGTTGCTTCACCCGTTAGTTCGTACTACGAAAAATAATCTTAACCCTATTTTTTTTTGCAGTGGAGAAAGAAAGAAACTAAATTTAAGGGTAACTCTACTTTCTTAGAATTGCTTTTTTATGAATTTCATTTGAATTGGGGTTTTTTCGATTCTTTCTTCACAACATATCCAATGTAATCCCATCTGAAAAGGGGCGGTGTGTAGTACCCTTGGCTCAAACTAATTTTCTATATACCTACTAATTTTATGTCTATTGATTGATGTGATTTTTTGTAGTATACCTAACAAATCGAGAGGTATTTTTCTTTTCTATCTTCTAATTGTGTTTTTTATTTTTGAGTCTTAACTAACTTATGATTATTTTGAAGATTTGTTAATATGCTTTGAGAAGTGAGCCTTATCAATAAAACCAAGATTTTCTCAGAAAATGGACCAAATCTTGATAAGTTTACATTTAGTTTATTTTCTGGGGTTGTCGTTGACCCTGTTTTTTTTTAACCTAAGTTTGTTTCATTGCTTTATTCACTATTGTTTTAAAGTAAAGAAAATTATGGATCTTTTTTTGCTTCTAGTAATCATTAACATAAACACATTATAAGTGTTCTTCAAACATGTTAAAGTCAAGAATCCATCATTATGTTTTTCTCATTCTGTATTCACGTAGGGTCCGAAGAAGAATGAGAGCTAGCACACTTAAAGGGTGTCATGTAGATAACCTATGAAAATGAGGATTTGGAGAAAGAGCTAACACACCTATGTCAATGCAAGTATTAGTGGGTAATAGTTGTTTTCACGATTTAAATTAGTGAGTAATAGCTGCTTTCACGATTTGAATTAGTGGGTAATAGTTAATTTTACAATTTGAATTCATGACCTGATAAGTATTAGTTATAATTATTTTCACGATTTGAATTCGTGACCTATTCAGAGAGACAACCTCCAAAGTTCCCATTCATGGTTTTTCTCAACTATGAAATGAAATCATTTTATTCTACACTCTTTATAATGTGGAAGAGACATAGAGACCTTTAATTATGATCAATTAGTTTGGTATAACATCACACAAAAGCCATTTAATGATCATGTAATCCTCTTTACGGTTTATTATTTCTTTAATTAGGACCACATGATGCTAATCTATTACAATGACCAAGTGCAATGGACACCTTAACTTAGAAGGAAGCAAAAACAAACAAAAAAACAAAAAAAAAGGAAACTAAATATATACTCCTATTAAATATTAATAATGTACTCATTTACTTAATACAACGAATTTTTTTTTCTCATATAGAAAATATAAAAGGATAGATATTGAGGAGATTTTGTTAATTCGTCCATCTAATGTAAGGTAGAAATTGCGTTTACTGACTACTTTGAAAAGTAGTCATTACGAATTTTGAATTGAAATTTTATGATAACGATTATTTTTCAAATACAGAAACTATAATAATAATAATAATTGTGGATCAGAAATATATATTTGTTTTTTCCAAAATTTCACTTCATCCCATGTGTTGTTACAAAGTGTTTGTCTTATGTTACGACATTGTGAGATCATATAATATAATAATAAATAAACCAAAAAAAGGGAGGACTATTTCATTGAACTCCCAGTGGATGTGGATCTGAGTGAGTACAAAAATGAAACAAACAGACTTTGTCTTACGTAAAGATTCTATTGTCCTCTGCAATTTATCAATAAAGAACGATTGCCCCACATTTTTATGACACCAACTCCGTAATTTAGTCGTTTCATAACTTTAGATACGTGAATCTAAAAAGTTTGAAATTGAACTTTGTCAAACAGAACCTAATTTTAAACTTGAGGTTTGAATTTGGAATGAAGTCTAATCAAATTCAAATCTCAGGTCTAACTTTAGACTTGTCGGTTAAAGCTTAATTTTAGATTCGTATACTCTAAAAGAAGAAGAATCGATCAACAACATGTTCAATATGAAGTTTGTCAAAATTGACTAACTATTTGTGTAAAATTAGTCAATTTAATTATTGTTAATTTTCAGTTTCATTTGATATAATATTTGATTGGAGTCACATGTGAAGCTTCAAAGTTCAAACACTCAATCATGACTTTAGAATTGAGGTGTAGTTATCGTTATTTTTAAACTAACAAATCCCCTACCCCCACCCCACCTACATCCCTACATACACCATAAACTTTAGTTTAAATATTGTGTCTGGGATTTTCAGAAAAAAGATTAATTAGCTAACTAGCTAGGTTATTATGTTTGGTTAGATGGAGAAATATGAAATTATGTATGAAAAAAAAAGAGTTAACGATAAAAAGCACATCTAAATTAATTATCATCTTTTTACAAGTTTCACACCTCAACGAGCCATTATTCTATTACCTATCTGAATTATCATTTTTTCACAAGTTTCATATTTCAACTATATATCACTCTTGTTGTATAAAAGCACATTTTTATGCTAAGTTGACCTATACACGCCTATTGTCAATTGGAAACATATATTTGACCAACTCAGCATCGAAGTATATATGTTTTAATACAAAAAAGAGAGATAAATTATATAGATACAAAGAACAATGGATAATTAAGATATAAAATTCGTGAATTAATAGTGATAATTTAGGTTTTTTTTTAACCATTAACTCAAATTTTAATGAAAAACACATAACAATTTTGCTACACAAGATGATCTATACATTTCCTTCAAGATCTTCTTTATGTGGAATCATAGTAGACAGCTTGGAATACATCATTTTTCCATTAAAAAACAGATGATGCATGTGAAACCACAGAATATATACAACCCACAATTTAATTT